>JAOTQJ010000102.1:25010977-25024708 GCA_025642045.1 Solanum sejunctum
TTATTTTATACTATATAATAAGGGGTTGTTTGGTAATTTGAACTAGAATACTGATCTAAAAAATATATATATTACTAAGGATATTATGTAGCCATTATGCACCAAGGATGCCTGCGGCTTTGGTAAAATTCTTTTATGAGGAATAAGATCTTCCTCCGTATGAAATTCAATGGGATCCAGAGAGACAATGTCTTCATCCATGGGATCCCAAGTACTTCGATTGATCAAAAGTTCAGTACTATTCGAACTACAAGAAGTCTCTTTCTTTATCGTCAATCAGAATTCTATTTTCTCATTAATCCTATTCCAGTTCATGTTTTTTCGTTTTCTTATAATGAAATGCATTTTTGTTTATACCGTCTCTGTTCATTTTTACTTGTCTCTCTTAACTTGGTACAATGATTATGAAGTAGTAAATGATAAGAATAGTTTGTCAAATCATTCTTCGAATATAATAAATAAAATATTTTAAAAAATATAATCAAGATATCACTAGCTATCATTAATAAAGGGTAAATTTAAGAATTAATAATATAAAATTATCTCTTAAGTTTATAAGCTAAATAAATATTATTGAACATTCAAAGATAATATGCTAAACAGGTAAGAATGAACAGGGGGAATATCAAACACACCCTCGGAAGCACTTATATCTCCTGAAAGTTTGGCCAAATACCTCATCTTTTTAAATCTTACGAAATAATTTCAAATTTTACGAAATATGCTCGAATATTCCAAAATCAAAAACAAGATAATTGTGTACTGTTCAAACATAATATAAATTTATTTTAAATTTAATTTTAAAATATTTCATCTTATTTTGCCACTACCCCTGCTTAAACTCTTATCAAATTAAATAATCCTATTATTGCAGATGCAATTTTTTATTTAAAAAAAAAGGACAGTCAGATATAGTTATTTATTCCTTATTAATTGGGAACGAGTTAATTAGTTTTAATATTTTATATTTTCCCTTTTGCATGTTTACCGGGGGATCTACTGAAAACAAATTGAAAAACTATTTTTCTTTTTTTTTTTATAGGCGTTTGACGTGAAAATTAAATATTATTTATTTTATTTAGAATTAATTTTTGTTTACTCATAAAAATATTATAATTTTTTATATCTTTAAAATTTTATGTTAAATGAAACTAGTATATCATTTTTTTAAAACGAAGAATGTATTTTATTTGAAAAAACAACTTGATTTGAAATGTAATTAGTCTTATTTGTTTGTCAACTGGTCCAAAATTTATCCACGTGCATGCGTGTGCTATTATCAAACAGCAAAATTGTTAATATAAAAAACTTTAACTAGTGTAAAAATAAATAAATTAATTAAATAAACTTTAATGTGGGCAGACAAAACTGGTACTTTCCTTTGTCTATCTTTACTGGGTTCCTATACTATTTTGGGATCTTCAATAATACTTGTTCACTTTATGAAATTAAGAGATAATTTTATACTTCTTAATTTACCCTTATCATTAATTATAGTTATTTTTTTATTACATTTTTCAAGACATAATATTTATTATATTCAAAGACATGTTGATAAAATTATCTCATCATTTACTATTTCTTAATTCATGTGTCAAGTTAATAGGGTTAAGTAAAATTGGACGGAGGAAGTACATAACAAATGCAACGTATCGATGATCACATTTAAAGAAGGGGAATGATTGGTTGATGGAAAATTAATTGTCGCGCTCAATAATAGAGAGCGAATCGTTGAGGCCAAGTCAAAGAGCTGGACTACCAGCGACAAGTAAAAGGTTAAATTTAGTGTACTAAAGCTTTCATTGTGCATAGAGTCCGAGAAAGAGTCGACTACAATGATTACATGACAACAACTTTACTAAATGATTCAGTTTTAATTAGTCATTAGATAATTCAGCAAAAGAGGATAATAACATGTTATATTAATGGATTTGCGCAAATTTTCATATGCACTTATGCTTTTATTTGAATTTCATACTATCATTGCTGAAGAACTGAAATTGAGTAATAGATTATGAAATTCATGAGCTTGAACTGAACTGTGAGATGAGGAAAGTCAAAATAAACGATTCATATCATGAGTTTGGATCGATAATTTCTTATTCTAAAGTTTATGGTTTGGTTTATTTTAGACCAAATGGAAGCCATAATGACACATTATGGACTAACAAACATGTGCACTATAGGTGGGTCAGGGAAACATTGTATTTTGTTGTAATTTGTGAATATTTAAGATGACTAGATCCGGTTAATGAATATAATAGTGTGTGTATATATATATATATATATATACCAACTACGGAATCATAATTATGAGTGCTTACTCATGTGATCTTATTTAAGAATATATATTTCTTTCGTTTTATTTTGTGGGATTTTGTTGTCTTGTATTTGGTTTTATCTGAGAGCTTATTCTCTCTCCTCTTGGCCGCCGTATTCGTACGGGGAAAAATATTTTTTAAGAAAATATAAATACTTAAGCAAAAATAGAGAAAATAATTGCTATATATGACATTCTATGCTGATTATTATGTTTTCTCTGTCACCCTTCAATAAACCGAAAATCTTGAGTTGTGTTTTAACAATTTAATTTTCTCATGTTTAGTAATCGAAATGTTTTGTAACTGGGTAGAAATTTTTAAAAAGTATACATACAAACTAATTGAAGGAGGTTCGACATCTATTATATATATATATATATATATATAATATTTTTACTATATACAAATAATATAATTTTTCGCAGAAAGGGGATTTGGAACCCTCTAATACCTATGTGGCTCTGTCACTGACCTTATCCTATCCCTATAGTGTTTTGCTAGATTACATAAGAATGTTCTAGAGATATGTTATAATGTATCGTACTATATCTTTTTAATGAATATAATTTTTTGATAGATTGTGTCATTCTCTATCATAACATAGTGTTACACATTGATAATCAGAATGATAAACTTATAAAAGAAGTAAGGACTGAGATAAAGCTAATATAAAAAGGTGGCATGAAGAACAGAAGAGGATTATAGACAAAATGAGAGAAAAATACTAAACAACCACACCATATTGATTGGCACATAAAATGTACCTATTAATCATATTACCTAACAATGAATTTAAACGATACAATACAAAAATCCAAAAAACTGGTAAGACTTTATTGAAAAGATTGGGCTGCATTTTGACAGTTGTATTATCCAGCACCGTCTTGGTGCTGGAAATTAGTTGAATATCACAAGCCCACCACATTTAATTCAAACAAATAAAAGAATACATATGTATATTCTTGTATATGAAAGTGACCAATATATGCCACCTCGCAGACTCTTCACTTTCAGTGTCACATCTGTGTCAGATTCTCCAAACATACACTACTCTTGAAGAATCCAACACACCCTTTGATATTTTTGAAGAATCCGAGCAACACAATCTAATCCTATAGTAGTAACCTATAAACAGTCAAATCTCTTGACCTTTGAACCACTTTGGTTACAAAGCAAAGAGAATAGTTTGCAAACAAATACATATTTCAAAAACGAATTGGTAATCCATAGTTGAGAAATGTTCTAATACATCCATCCAATCCAGCAGTGACTACCACAAGACCCCACAAATGAGGAGAGCTCAAAGCACCTTGCCAAGCACTTTTCAAGAACTTGTATTCAGACTTGCTTACCGACGGGAAGACGGTTACTGGACTTGAAGAGTTAGGCAGTTTCTCCTCTGGCCATGTCGCGGCGCCCTTAGATACAGAGTCTACCAAAAATGCACGCCCTAAGGAGAAACAATCGGAAGTCTTTGGCAGTGAGTTCCTGTTGACATTTCCGTTTTCTAAAACACTTCTAGGTAGCGCTCCTGGATTTGTGTTGAAGCCGGACCAGGGTATGGCAACTAATGCATTGTTGGAAAAGAAACTCTCTGATGACTGTACTTTTTTCGGTTTGTTTGTCGTCCAGCCCTGGTCAGTGTAGTTCCAGATATGTACATTTGAATCCTCAGTAACTGCAACAATGTGTTTCCCGTCTGGGGTGAAAGATGCAGGAAATTGGTTCCCTGAATTTCGAATTCCTGGACATACAGCAAACAATACTTTAAGAATACAACACTTTTAACATCTCATTAACAACCAGCTTGGCGCCAAACAGATTTCGCAGTAAGGTATCAGACACACCTTTGAATTTGCAGATGATATTGGATCTACAAAGTATTCTAACTTGTGAGTCAGCAGAAGTTACCATGACTTTGCTAGAGTCTCTCGGACAGTACTGCATAAACTTCAAATCAGTTCTTGAGCACAAAAAATATAAAATACACTCGAGTTCTTCTGGTGAAATAAAATAGAAAGCAAATGGTTACCTGAAATCCAGTTATTCTTTTGCGAGAAAGCTTATTCTTTCCTGGAAGGCATACTTGTGAGCCCATCTGCAATTGATTACCTAACACAAAGTAATTATAGTACAGTGTTAATTGCCAGCAAGAGTACATTACAACTGGAAAAAATAATTAAATTATGAGCAGGACTCAATAAAGAGTAAAGTCATGGATATAATACATCTACCATGGCATGACTGTCTCAAGAAAAATTTATCACAGAATAAAAACCTCCCAGAATTCTGCGAAGGGGAGGGTGTACACAGACATTACCACTACCTCGTGAAATCAGGTTTCTAAGTATCCAATTGGAATAAATAAAATAGCAATTAATTCCTTTAAGCACAACCATTTCAGGTTTATGCTCCAAAAATTTGATTCCTAATTTTCCCATAGCACACGCAACAATGCATGTTGTCATTAACACCCATGTAAGCTCACCATACTATTAACTCAAGCTCAATATCAGGCATTCAGAAAATAATTTCCAACTCATTCAGCAGTCTAACCTATGTCAAAGCTATCCAGATGTAAATTTAGAAACTAAAACCAACATACTAAACAGCACGTCTAGCCTAAACTTCCAGAAGAAACACCAAACATTTTTCTAGCTAAAATGGAAAATATTAGTGCGAAACTCTTCCTTGATATACATTTTGTTCACCAACAATGAACTGCTGCAGTACTTGTAGCATGAAAAGAAAGAAGCCTTCACTGCGCTTATATTCATATGCAGACTGCTTATAAATAGCCATTATAGGTAGGGGTTGGAAGAGCCACCCTCGGCAATGTAAAAGGGGAGTGAGATCACTAATGACTAAATTCAAGACAAACAAAACCAAAGATCATTTTATGTAGTCTGACTTATCTACCTGGCCCGACTTCTTACCCCCCAACCCCCATACTCACCACCACAAAGTGCAATCATTAAACTGGTATTTTATTTGTATGTCCTAGCTCACCATAGAGGCTACTCATCACCAGAAAGAGAGAAATTGCCATTCTAATCTAAAAATGATGGTCAAAGAGGGGAGAAGTTTTGAGAGAATGAACGTGCTAACAATGAACTTGACTCGTCTCACAAAACACAAAGATAACTGTATCATAATAGTACTTCCATGGAGCATAATATACAATAGGATATGATATATTCAGTGAATATATCATTCCTTCCATGACGACCAACTCCAAACAATTCAAACAAAAAACACAATCAAATTGCCAGACTTGTTAGTTTATTAGACATAGAAGTGCGGCCCTATCAGCTTGAGAGGCAAAAAGGCAAAAAGAGAAGGTACGAGAAATATGCATCCGTACCTACTACATCATAAAAACGACAATTGCCATCCATGGATCCCACAATGCCTCCCTGGATCAATTAAAAGCTATAAAATCAGCAGAAGTCCATTAAAAGATGCACCATAATATTTGTATAGAGTAACAGCATTGCCATCAAACCTTTCCATCAGGACAATAACAAACAGCAGTCACTATTTCTTTTACATCAGTCCAATCAATTACTCGGCAACCATGCACCTCCCAGAGGCGTATTTTCCCATCTATTGAACCACTAATGAACAGGTCATCATTTGTTGGATTGAATTCTACACAAGTGACTGCATATAGAATACAACATTGACATCTTAGTAACATGATCATTTACCAACTAAAAGATAATTGAAAACACGTTAATATAAGGAGTAACCATACAGTCAAGCTCACCATAGTTATTATGTGAATAAATGCCAAGGCATTGATCTTGCCCCACTTTCCAGAGACGAGCTGTTTTATCAACTGAAGAAGACAGCAGATACTGCAGAAAATGATGTCAATTACCAGAATTAGACTGTGTCCACATTGGAAAATATTCTAGGAGGTGACAAAGGACATTTAGTGTTATTGAGCCACAAAGATATTATACTAACCCCATTTCTAGACCATGAAAGGGCCAAGACCTCACCCCTGTGTCCATGGAATTCATGCAATGACTTCTCCGATATCCGGAAAATCTTCGGTGGGAGAACGACACAAGCTGATTCTGGCGATTTCCTCATCATTTTTGAGGCACTAATTTTCTCTTTGTTGTTATTCAGGGAAGCTAATTTTGACGTATGAGTCAGTGAGAAGTATAAACAAGAGGAGTCACTATCATGTGCATTCAGGTTGTTTGGAATTTCATCTGCAATCACCTTCCAAATGCGCACCGTGCCATCTTTGCCAGCACTCGCTAGATATTGGCCACAAGGACTAAACTTCATTGTTGAAATTGAGCCCTCATGTGCTAGGAACTCTTGCCCTGTGTAAAGTGAGGACAGTTCTTTTGACTCCTTACCACATGTGTGAACCCGAACTTTCTGAATGTTTGTACCTGTCTTTAAATTGGATTCCTTGCCCTTCACTTTGTCCCCCATTGACTTCACCTTATTATGTGTCGCAACAGTTAGCTTCTGAAGCCAACTTTTTTTAGTTTTTGTCTTAGCAGCAGCTGTATCAATTCCATCCGGCACTCTCCGCAGATATTTCTGGACCAAGGGCGATGGACCAAGAGTTCTATGGAACTCTTCAGCAGTGAACAACTTGTTTGAACCTACTTCACGTACTTGGCTAAGCATACCTTCCTGATTAAATTCATCCACAACAAACTCTACTCCATTGTCCAAATTCCTAATTTTCCAATGCAGTCTTACTTCGCTTTCACCATCCTCATCTAATTCCAAAGCTTCATTAGACTGGAAAGACTGAGAAGACCGACCTGAGAAACAGCTGTCTTGAGAATCTGAATTCGCAAGCACAGTTTCACCACCATCCCTAATTCTATCAACACTCGTCTTTCTGTCATCAGTATTTACATCACCCTGTTCTTGTCCATCAAGTCTGTTCCAACTCAAATTCGAACCTATCCACTTCAAAAATCTATCACGACGTTCATCAACACTTTCTGGATCCTTATTCCAAAAGTCATATCCTAAAACACAATCTTCACCCCAATTACGAGCACATGTCTCGTTGCAGTCAGAACCCAAATCAGAAACAGAAGTAATCTCTTCACGGCTATCAAAGAAACATTCTTCTTCAGACTCACTATAACTCCCCATCATCCTTTGAACTCAAACTACAAAAACTAATACTTGAAAGATAATGAAAATAAAATCAGAAACAGCCATTTAACAAACAATTCAATCAACTAAACTAATGGGGTTTAAAAAGATATTAACTTTCCTCATAATTTAACTATTTTCATGCTGTCCAACAAAATTGAATTCCCAATCAAATCAAATACTAATAAAAACAGCTCAAAAACCAAACACAATTCTTCTATCCAAGCAAAAACGAAATCCCAAAAATTCAAAAACATGAGCATAACAATTACTCCAACATAAGATCTTGTAAAAGACTAAAAAGTGAAAAAAAAAACCATCATAACAAATGCTTGAATAATTCATCAAGAATCTGAAAAGGGGTTCATAAGATATAATCAAGAAATAGCCAAAACACAAAAATTCACCATTTTCAGTGATCAAAGACAAAATTTTTCATACCTGAACTGACATGAAATTATGAAAAAGAATCCCACAAAAATCAGTTCACCGGAAGGCTGATCTACTGATAACATCCACGGGCAAAAAATTAATACTGAGCACAAAAATTTGGAAGAATTCCAAACAATCCCTGGCAATAAAATTAGAAAGGAAAAAAAAAGAGTCAAGAAATCGATTCCGAAAAAAATGAGTCGTTTATTGTTCTCTTGTTTCTCTCTTACTATTTTTGGCTTTTTCACTATATATATTACAGTATAATTAGTATATTTATAATATAATACTTATTAGTATAATTATAATTACGAAAAATTATTAGGTGACAGTTTTAACCCCAGAATTGATGTGTCCGTTCAACTAACTGTCGTGACCCTCCGTTTTCAATTTATTTATTCATGGCAAAAATGAATTCGATTTATTAAACGGGTGTGAATTTTGTATATAAATTAAATTAAATAAATAATGAATACTAGTTAAAATTAAAGATTAAAGTTGTATTATTGTCCAAAAAATTAATTTAAAATATATTTCTTATTCTACTTTACTACCTTTTCCTCTTGTATTCTCCTCTCATTTTTTAAAAAATCCCTCCCCTTTTCAAACCATCACTTATTTTTATTTTAATTAAAAAAAATCTACGCAACCCCTCCCCCCTCCCCCCCAAACTTTTTTTATAATAGTTATAAAAACTCATTATTAAGAATAAAAAATAAATTCTAAATGTTGATATTATTTTTAGAATAAATAAAGATCAAAATATTTGTTATATTAAATTACAATGGAGAAAGTATAATATTTTTTTAGTATCCTAATAAAAGAAAATAATTTATATATATGACATCATGAATATATCGAGTGCATTATTTTCAATCTAAATTTTATATATATGCATAAAGTCAACCAAAGGACATTTTATTTGATAAGATTATTCCAACTTACAGTTTGAAATTTAAATAAAACTATAATATCAAGATTGTGGTAATCTCAATCCAATAGGCAATATATGGTAGATATAATACCATAATTTGAAATTTTATTAAACAAATATTGAGAGAGGAAAAAATACTTAGAAATATTTAAGAAGTTTCCTAACAATATAATTCTTGACCAAAATTAGTCAGAAAGAATATTATACTTGTAATATATTTTCCATTCTACAAAGTACAAACCTTCTTTTGAATTTTCAGCAATTGGATGCTAATACATGATTAATTGAGATATTTGTTTATTCAATTGCGCGTTAGATGTTAATACATAATTAATTAAATAGATGATGTTATATTGTTTACAAAGTAAAATAAAAAATGTGTATGAAAAATAAATATTATGCATGTTACATGCAACACTCACTTTAGAAAACTCATTTGCTATTTGACTGCTCATTTTTATGTTGAGTAAACGAATAATACTTATATACTCCGTGAAATTGACGAGGTGCGTTAAAATTAATTTAAATATAATTGTTATAAAAAAAAATTTAAAAGACGAGTGATATATTTAAGGGAAAAATAGCGTGTTCAAGAAGACTGAAATGAGAGAAAAGTTTTTATTGTAATTTTTCTATGGATTCAATCTTTATTCTTTGATCATTTTTATTTAGTTGATTATTAATCACTAGATCATGTTCCTAAATAGGGGCAGAGCCACCTATTGATTTGAGGATTCACTTGAATTTTTTTTGATGAAAAATTATATTATTTGTACATGGTTAGAATAATTATATATAGAGATTGAGAGAGGATGTCGAACTTCCTTGACAAGTTCATGTGTCTATTTCTTGAAATTTTGAACTTTGTAAGTTAAAATTCTGACTCCTTCTCTAATAAATTCATGTATCACCTATTACTTTAAATTTTAAACTCTCTAAATTAAAATTTTAACTCCCGTGACAATTCTTAAATGTACCACCATGCAAATGTTTGATAAGTGTTTTGAGTATTTCTTTTTTGTTTTTTGTCTTCGTGTTTAACATGGAAAGAGTTGGGAAATTTAAGAAAATTCAACTAAAATGCTCTTCATTGAATTTAAAATTTTATAAGTAGATATTTTTTTATTTTATTTGTATTTTAATAATATGGCCAATTTTTTTCATTAATGAGAATGTTATGGTGCAGTAAGGTAACCCATGCCAAACGGTGCATTACTATATTCTTTTCTTTTCCATGTAATTTACTTTATTTTATCAATAAAACAGCTTTATTTGCATTTTTTACGTAATATTTATTTTTCTTTAGGGCCCAAGTCACGTGATTGATAGTTTGCCTCATTCTTTATGGTTTGCTCAACGAACATTTTCAATAAAGTTTTTTTTTAATAATAATTTAATATTTGATAATCAATTGGTTAATTAGTTCGAATTTGCCTGTTTATGGTTCATTTAAAACAAATGCTTTCTATCGAGTATTTTGGCCTTGGAATATGATAAAATAAAACAAAATAACTCTTTAAACTATCTGCGTTTTTTTCATTTGTGAAGTACCAGTTAGTCAATGCAACTTTCGACGCTCCTCATGGGTCATCTGGAAACAGCCGTTTTATGTTTTTAAACATAGGGGTTAGACTGCGTACATCCGACCCCCTCTCACCCCGCAATGAGCGGGAGCCTTTTAAGGCATTGGGGTATGTTGTTGTTGTTGTTGCTTTCTATCGAGTATGTTTTTAGTTCTCAGACGGTTAAGTTATTTAGGGTTGAACTAATGTAAAACTTCAATCAATTTTTATATGAAATTGATGTGTCTAATTAAATAAGATGACATATTTTATATAGTTTATCTAACTTCCTAAAATGCTAATAAAAATATGTGTATAGTACTTTAAAATTTGAATTAAGAAAATCATTTAATTATAATATTTTACTAAAAAATGAAATATTCAATTAAAACACTACTTAATTCGAGTGTTTTGATTAAAATATTACGAGTTTAAGGGGCTAGCTGAGTATATATTAAGCCAAAAATTTATGAACTTTCAGTCAATTATTAATCAATAAACTACCACTGCCCACCTTCTTCCACTTTACCAAAGAACATACCACGCATGGCATGGGACATTCACAAAAATAGGTATATATGTAACTATTTAAATATAAAATCCATTTTTGATTGAAAATTTGGTGTGTGTTTTTAGCTGTTGAGTTGATCAAATTAAATATATTTCTTAGTGGAGGGTGTGCCAACAAAATTTAATGTTGATAGCTGAAAAAAAAAATATATGTATTAACTATTAAGTATAGAATTTTTTTTTAAAAAAAAAGATACATGAGAATTTTTAATAGAAAAATCATGTGAATTAAATCACCAGCTTAAAACTTATTTTTTTAGTCAACTATTACAATTGCTTTGTTAAGGTTTCTATCCATAGAGTTGAATTGTTAGATTATATTTAACAAAACATGATGCGAAAATTTTTTGAACATGCAACTTATACTCTAAACCCTTAATTATGTAAAATGGAAATAAAAATAAGGGATAGTTTCAAAGATACAGAATAATTAATTAATTTACAATAAATATAATTATATTTTATTTATATTAAAAATAATTAAAATTCATAAAAGATGTACAATGACTACTAAAAATCATAAAAAGTACATATTAATTATTTAATATAAATTACTTATATATAAACTATATCTATGATATACAGTTAGAGTTGATTGTAGACGTTGAAAGCCCATAGGCCCATATATACAACTGAAATGGGCCAAATTCTGTAGTAATGATAGTGATCCAAGTGGAATAAGGACCACCATGGCATGTGGGTGGTGGTTGAGAGGCTATTGTAATCAAATCACCAATTTCTTTGTCTCCAATTTAATTTTAAAAAAGTTTGTCATATATATTACTAGAATATTCTATATTATCGAATAGGAGGATATAAAGAATATAATATTAATCGATAGTCAAGCATTTTTCATATTTATTTTATGAGTGTTATTATTAGTATTCTCTTAATTACTACTTTATTTTTTAATTTTATTACTATTTGTTATTTTCTCTGCTTCGATTATCACAACTAGCTTACCTTTGAAAGATGAAGATAAAATTGCATAACATCACTGAATCTCTTTAAACCGTACTTATAAAATTATACTAACATGTCATTGAAGATTATCTTTATCATTCATAGCAAATCCCTATTTTAATTTCAATATTATAAATTTATAATTTTCACATATATGTATCTTTTAAGTAGTCTAATAACGTAATAAACTAGCAAATGGTGGAACCAAATTTATTGGATCCCTCTCTTTTTGTGTTATAGAGAGTGTGGTACTTTGTGAATTATACGACACTATCCCGAAAAATACATGTTTCTTAGTTTCTATATTTTGATTTTTCTGAGAATTTGCTTGACCAATCTGATTTAAGTAGACATTTGGATATAATTATTTATTTTTTAAATTAAACTTGAAAATAGTATTTAAAAATCAACATTATGTTTGAATATGTAAAGAATATTAACGTTTTGTGAATGTAAAGAGAACTTATACTTGAAAAACTTATCTTTAAAAGCTAATTAAAAAATCAATCTAATAAACAAAAAATGTTTTGATTTATTTAATTGTTCTTTTTGGTAGAAAAAATTAAGAAATTTCTATAGCCATACAAAAATATCTTAATTATGCTTCATAACTATAGTTTGGATAATCACATTTTGTAACTATTGTTATGCCGAAAAATGGCTTTTTGAAAAAGAAACATAATTCGAAATTCAAAAATCGATTTAAACTCAATTAATTTGAGAAAAATTAATTCTCAAAACTCGAAAGAAAAACAAAGTCGCCACTTCGAGAAGGTTTTACGCACTCAAAATGGCCACTAAATGCGATTATCCGACGATTAAGTGATTTGACTAACTTTAATTTGACTTGAAAAGATAGACTAATTATGGATTAATTAATTTTTAAAAGATTTGACTAGACTTAACTAGGTTGGAAACAATTGGCTAATTTTGAAGGAAATTAACTGATCTTGTCTTTATTGCTAATTTTATTTATATTTTTATTTTTTCAATGCAAATATTTGTTTTTTTTTAAAAAAAAAATAAGACTAAACCAAATAACATAAATGGTTTGGCACGTTGGGAATCTAATTAAATTGCAACCAACAGCAAATAATATGTTAGCATCCAAGCAAATACAAATATATAAGCAAAAATAAAATAAAGAAGAGAGTTGAAGTAATTTTTGGGCCTTATCCCATTTAAAACTTTGTTGAATTCTCTATTGCGACTTTCGCCTCCCGAGATCTGTATAACAACTGCTTTCTCTTGGAACTGGACTGACTCGAGGAAGAGGAAGTTTGGGCCTCCATGGCCCATTGGAAATCAAAGGGAGAGGATCCGTTAGGCCCCAGAGCACAAACCCCATACAACAACAGAAAAGAAACAAGTTAGCACATAATTGAGGAATTAACTAAAAAGTAATCTGATTTCAAGCATCATTTCAGGAAGGATCTTGCAGCCACTTTCAGTCGACTAAAGCCAAGAAGAAGACGTAAATTCGCCGTATCCAAAATTTAAAGGAGAGCATAATATTTAGAAAATAAGTAAAGAAAGATAAAAATGGAAGGATTACACCAAACATTCTTGATGAAGGAATCAGTTAAGTTGAAGCAACAGATAGAGCCATAACTGTTTTTCAAATTAGAATCATTTTTTAGACCATTCAGTGTACAACTGGAAAGCAACATGATATAAGCACAAAAGTAGTCATACTTTGTGCATTTAGAGCAAGTGAGGACAGTCCCAGACCAAAACACTTGGATCTTAAGAAAATCAAAGACTAAATGGACAATCTGAAACAGAGCAAAGAAAACTTCAACAT
>JAOTQJ010000102.1:25055555-25066613 GCA_025642045.1 Solanum sejunctum
AAATCTCTATATTTGATTACATTTAAACAATATATACCAAGACCCAAGTATCTTCAATCTCATTAGTCCCACCAAAATTCTTCTTCAAGCTCAAAAACTTCATTTTTTAAGAGTGTTACTATTTATACATCTTTCTTCTGTAAACACAAGGCTCCAAGATTGCTGCTTTTTTGCTAGTGAATGAAGATTATGCTGTTTAAACAGTGAAAAAAGCACACCCCAAATTTTCTTCTGCTGCAAAGTTGCATTCTTGGTTGTTTTTTGGAAGCCCAAGGCCCCAAGGTTGCTGCTTTTTTGTTACTGAATGAAGTTTTTGCTGTTTAAACAGTGAAAAACACACACCCAAGATTTGTTTTTGCTGCAAAGTTGCATTCTTGGTTATTTTTTGGAAGCACAAGGCCCCAAGATTGTTGCTTTTTTGTTATTGAATGAAGTTTTTGCTGTTTAAACAGTGATAAAAACACACCCAAGATTCGTTTTTGCTGCAAAGTTGCATTTTTGGTTGTCTTTTGGAAGCACAAGCTAAGGCTACAAGATTGCTGCTTTTTTGTTATAGAATGAAGTCTCTGCTGTTTAATTATTGAAAGAAAAAAACATCGAAGATTTGCTTTTGTTACAAAGTTAGATTCTTGGGTTTTCTTTTGGGTCTGAAGAAGTAAAATGTGCGATTCTATGGCAAAAGAGACACTCAAGAGCCTTTGTAGAAGCCATGGATGGTCTTATGGAGTTTTCTGGGGATTTGATCAGACAAATTCTTTGTAAGTCTTTTTTCTCTCTCCCTCTTTCTGTCATTCTCACCCTTTTTCTCTTCTCTTTTACTTTTTCCTCACTCTTTTACCACCAAAGGACTTTAAGAGTTAAAGTACTTTTCTTTCAAAGGAGTATTTGTTTATTTTTCTCATAATGTTTATGATTTGCAACTCTTGTGCTTCTTCTATATGGTTTTACAAATACTACAACATGATAATATTCAGCTAATGTTTAAACATATTTTTTGGAAATAATTTTTAAAAATTCAATCTTTAAATATCTATTTCATCATATATATATATTTTCAAGTTTCAAGAAGGGCTCAAAATAGTTTTTGTATTTTTGAGACTTTTATTCACTAAATTTAATTTTTTGAAGTAAAAAATATGTTAAAATACAACTTTAAATTCTAAAAATATAACTTTCAAAACTTAAATATTTAATTTTTAAGTTTTGACTTCAAAATTTATGGCGAGGAACTTAATTTCCTGTTTTTCTATTCCTAAGCACTGTTTTTTTTTTTTCAATCGAAAATGACATGAATATGCATCTTGAACCAAAAGATTTATTTAATTCCTTGATCCCCCTTTTGACCATCTTCCCTTTTCTGTCATTGTTCTTATGTTGAGGAAAATATAATGTTATGTCAAATTGAAATAACAAATTGAGAGGAAAGCTAAAATTTTGTAACTTGAAATTCATTTTCATATGTTTAAATTTTTTTTAAAAAATTAAAATCTTGAAGGCAAAATAGAGTTTGCTTTTGTTACATAAATGGTGTATTTTGACTTCTTATGAATATGGTTTATTACTCTTTCTATTTCTATTTGATGAAAACATCTTTCATTTGGAAAAGTTTTAACAAGTCTTCTGCATGACAGGTTATTAACATTGCAAGATGCATATTATGAGGAACAAATGGGATCTGTGATTGATGAAATGCTTCTGCAAGTCAACATTCTTGGTAGAGGGTATGCTGCAAAGTGATTTCTTTCTTCAGAAAATTCAGTTATATATGTAGAACTCTCTCCGCTCCAATTTATTTGTCTGCTTTTGATTTGGCATGAAGTTTAAGAAAGCAAAAAATACTTTTGAATCTTTTAATCTTGTGTTCTAGTATGTAGCGTGGAAAGTTGAAATTATAGAGTTGTGAAAGAAGAAAGAGGCAAATTGAAACAGAGGGAGTAGTTCAGTCGTGATATATTTCATAATCATAATGTTGATGATATGATTTTTCCAGGATAATTGGCCAAACAGCATTTACTAAGAAACATAAATGGATGTTTTCAAATGCAAATCATGAAAGGCAGATCTCCATTGGATCATCTAATAATTCCAACTTATTCATGGTAAAAAATTTGTTTCCTTGCTTTTGATAGAAGACTGTTTGAACTTTCTACTTGGGAAAGTTGTGAACTAATAAGAGGTTTTACTAAATTTAAACCTGGTGATTGTAACTTCATTTTGTAGGATGATAATGAGTTTGAACAACAATTTTCAACTGGGATCGAGGTACTTTTTTGTAGTTCTTAGTTGGTATTTTTCAATTCTACCACCTGCTAATGTTGGTTTCACTCTGTAACACATGATTTTCGTGTTATGTTGCAGACAATTGCTATAGTACCTGTCGAACCACTGGGAGTTCTCCAATTTGGTTCTTCTAATAAGGTTAGCAGTTATGTATATATTCAATTACCCGAGCATACATGATTAACTTGTTCATATTAAAGCCCTCTCTTTTTTGTGAGACGCGTTTGACAAATTCTTTCACTGATTTACTAGGCATTGTTGAAGGCATTTACTAATAGCGTAGGCTCACCAATCTATGCTAGTTTAATCCAATTTTGAATCTCTTAACTTATGTTTTCTTAATTTTGAATGGTTCCTAATCATGTTCATGCACGTGCTGCTGTATATCTAAAGTAACTGAATGCTCAAGATGTTGGCATAGCAACTCTAGTATTCCTTTACTGATCGGACCATGAGATCACATCATCATACTCTGATTGCTTCAAGTCCTTGCACAAACATATTTTATATGTCCACTTATTCATTTTTCTGCAGCTTCAAGAGAGCACGTGTTTTGTGGATCAAGCAAGAACACTTTTCCAGGGGATAGGAGGGTCACCAACTTCATCAATCTGCGAGAATCTTCACTTTGTGAATTCCACTGTTTTGCCAACTGCAAACGATGAAAGTTTAATCAAGGAATCTTGTTTGCTAGAAGATCTTATTCAATCGGTAGCATGCAATGCGGAAAGTCAGATTATGAATTCTGATGTAGCTACAGCATTTTTGAGTGAAAACCAGTTTCAGAATGAGAATCAGTTCAATTATTGCAGCAGCCAATTTGATACTCAACTACAGCAAGCAATGTTCCCATCTGCTGGTTTGTTTACTGGCTTCCAGGATTCATGTTTAACGTCAACCTGGGTAGATCTCCCATCAGATATGGGCATTCAATATTTTGATTATGCCCTTTCCACGGGGACAAATCAATTTGAATATGGCGTAGGTGTAACTCAAAGATTTCATGAGAGCACAACATTTGGTTCCTTAGGTGGATTTGGAGTATTTGCAAATGGAGATACCACTGGCCCTCTAAATGGATATTTGGCTCAATGTCCCCTCAACCAAAGGAATGATGGAGCAGTTAGTACTATCGATGACAACATACTAGATACAATGGGAATCATCTCAGCCTCTGCTGGTATAAATGAGCAGCTTAGGTTTAATGCAGACAGTGATGCTTCTGTTTCAATTCAAAGTTCCATCACCAACGCCTTTGAAACTGTTGAAAAAGCAAACTGTTCAAACATGTCTTCCTTTGAGAAAATGACTAATTTGGTTGGTGGGAAGCATGCATCTAAAAAACCATGTAACTGGGGTGATGTTCTGAATCCTGTTGCAAGCACTTCCAGCTCTGGATGGACGTACAGTGATGCAAATGAACTCAGATCTAGGCCAGCTAACAGGTTATTCTCCAAGCTGGGACTAGATCAGTTTCTGGATGGCATGTTGAGCGGCTCTTGTTCATTTGCTGGATCTGTTTCTGATGATCAGTTGCCAGGAACAAAGAGAAGAAGAACTGGAAGTTCGTCAGGATGCAATTATCTTCCAAAGCCCCTTTGTTTTTCTAGCTTTGATAAGAATACAAAGATGGTGCAGCCTGAATGTGGTCTAGATAGGACAAGCAACCTTGAAGACAAGGGTGAGGTCATCACAAAATTGGATTCGAGTGCATTAATTGGAGACAGATGCAGCGTCAATGCTTGCAAAGGCAATGAAATATCCTTAAAGCCGACCAAGAAGAAGGCTAGACCAGGGACTCGACCTATTCCTAAAGATCGGCAGCTGATCTACGAACGTCTTTCAGAGTTGCGAGGGCTCATCCCTAATGGGGAGAAGGTATTGTCTCCAAACTCTTTGTGTTTTTTTATCTTTGGGTAGTACATAAACAAACACTTAAAGTTAGTCTCAGCTAGCAAGTAAGCACTCTAACTTTGAGTACGCAACTCGTCTCCATTGTGTCGGTTAAAATTCCAACTTACAATGGGGAAGAGTTGGAGCTTTTAGTTGCTGAGGCCATGTTTGAAGATCTGTTTATGTAGTATTCCTTTCAGCATCAGATGTGCACTAGACAGAATGAGGACGAGTTGGATGTTTAGTTGCTAGTTAAGGCCACGTTTGAATATCTATTTATGTATTATGTCTTTTGCTTAAAACTAACCGAAAGAAATAACATTAAGATTTCATGGAAGGTGCTTCTGCTCTTAATATTTCTACGAAGAACTCATTTTTCAGTTGCTTCTATGGCAGATGAGCATTGATCGCTTATTACACAGAACTGTAAAGCACTTGCTTTTCTTGCAAGGTGTCACTAAACATGCTGAAGGACTCAAAAAGGCTGAAAGTTTGAAGGTAATAATCAATTAGTTTGATTGATTTGAAATCCTTGAGAAGTTAAAAAGATCGTGCATCTCAATACTAATTAACATGTTTATCAACTGGCAGGATTCAAAAACTCGGTTAAACACCAAGTCCAATGGTAATGGAGTTACATGGGCTTGTGAAATTGGCAATCAAACAATGGTTTGTCCGCTGATAGTTGAGGACCTTAGTACACCTGGTCAAATGCTTATAGAAGTAAGTAATGGCTTTTTTGTTACTTATAAACCTTGTTATTCAGCCGAGCCTTGGTAGCATGTTTATCTAACATATTATTAACTGTGTACTATGTGTGTACTCTTTTGCTCAGATAATCTGCAATGACCAAGGCTTCTTTCTGGAGATGGTAGATGTAATACGAGGCTTTGGCTTGAACATATTGAAGGGACTGATGGAGTCTCGTGAGACAAAGATGTGGGCGCACTTTGTTGTTGAGGCTGAGGTAGATAGTTAAACTGGAAAATGGCATCAACAAATAAAACCACTTCTCTTCTCCTTTGAGCTATTTTCATCAATTTAAAATTCCAATTTCCCTGCAGGGTAACAGGCTAGTAACAAGACGCGAGATGTTTTCATCCCTTGTTCAGCTTTTACACTTGACGAGTACAAATGAAGTTGGTCTGAATAATCAGCTTCAGAATATATCCAGTGGAAGGAATACTCTAATACAGGATTGTCCAAATTCTGCTGTCCCCAGCTTACCTGAAACAATCCGATGTGTAAGATAGCGAACATTGCAGTTACTATTCTTTTTAGAAAGGCAACTAGCTGACACTTTCAGACAAGGAAATGTGCTACAAGTGAATGCCATTTTTTGATTTCGTCTTGAATGCCTAGTGAAGTAAACTTGTTCAAGTGCATAGGCGTTTTTACAAACAACTTCAGCTATTTGTTTGTGGTGACAAAGAACACGTGAAGGAGCATATTGAGAGGAAGGTGTCTCAAAGAGTGTTCCCTTTTCAAGATTGCTCCTTTTTACCCCTTAGGATTATCCTCTTTTTCTCTCTTGGCATAGTTTGTTTATATAATGAAGCTGACTGACTAGCTAGGTAGTTCAAGGTTGCTTTCTGATTTTACTTCTCCAATTTCTGTTTGTTTCTTCTGTAACTAACTACGAAACATGAATTACTTAGAAATGTTATTACATTAGTCTTTGTTTGACATATAAAAGACATCCATCAGGATCTTTGTTTACCTTTTTGTACTTTCTTGGTTCTACTGCTTGTCTCATTCCATTGCAGTCTATAATTTGTTAAATTCATCGAACCACCTTGTCTAAAAGAAGCGCGCAAAAATATCTTTGTTTTTGTTTATACATGTGGCTGTGATACAAAACTCATAAGAAAGCTTTAAGTTGATACACAGGAGTCAGCTTTTTTATTTACTTTTAAGTCTGCATGTAATGAAAGAAAGCGAATTTTAAGACTTGATAGCTCATGGCTATGCCTTCCAGACTTTGGTCTAATGATAAGAGTGTAGCTTGTGATCTGTGGTTAGGTGCACGTCAGGACGACAAACTCTACCACAGACAAATATGATGTGGAGCAGTATAGAGAGGCGAACTCTTTATCTATCGAGTTTTGAACTGTGCGCCACCGGCTTTCAAATAGTGCATGGTTACGTTCCACTGATGAAGTAGTGACACATGAATCCTCTAACCATCTAATTTGATACTGGTTCTGGAAAAGGACAGGTGTAATATTGCTGAAACTTGAGAAAAGTATTTAGGTTTTGGCACTTTGATATTTTTTCTCAAATAAGTGTAATAATAGTGGAGATAAGTGATATTCCATTTCAAAGTTAAAAAGCAGAAAAAACCAATTGAAACCTGAATTGAAAAGCCATATTCAGTTAATTATTAACTAACATACATAAGCCGTTTGGGGCCTAATTTTGTTCCAACTTTGGTAGAACCCCCAATACCGAAAGGGTCTTTGATTCACTATAGAATATTCTATTAGAGCAAATATATTCTTAAGCAATCGAAGTGTTGGGTCAGTTTATATACACCTCAACTATTTCACCAAGTACCTATTATCGCACAAACATCAAATACTCTGTGCATAAAGTCTTTAGGCAAATGGTAGAAACTTAAATAATATATATTTTTTTGGTCTTAGCTGAGGTCTGAACTCTGGTCTCCTATAATTTTTACTCATTTCATTGATTGCTAGCAAGGGCTAGGACTTTCATTAGCGGAAAATTATACTGTTTATAAATGGTTAAAATTAGTTACAATATTTTGAATCACCTAAATAAAAATCCTTCGCTATTGCTTGCTAGTCCACCCTGTTAGTTACTATAATGTCAATAAATCTTCTATTTCCTCTCAGTCTGGGGAATGACGATAACATACACATGGTGATCTTACCAAATGAGGTCTCGGAAGGATAGGGTGTCGATAGATTTTACCCTAACTCGTGGAGCTAGAGAGTCTGAGAGAGCATTTCCACAACAAAAATACTTGAACCAAGAAGGGAGAAATAGACTTTAACTTTAAAAGCACAAAATAAAATGGAATTGCTAGATATGTTAAATGTAAAAAGAAAAACTGATAGAAGAGGATTCTGATGAGAGAAGCACTAATCAGAAAGGATTACTATAATTAGACAATAAGATGACCTAAATCATACTTTAAAGTAAGGATTAGTTAGTGACCACCAGCCAAACTGATGACATTTAGTTTTTATGGAATTATTTTTTTATTTGGACCACTTATCAGCCAAACTGTAAATGGTACTTGTGGTCTTCTTTAGACCTGATATCTTGGAAGAAGCTTTTTCTTATAAAACTTACTGCAACTGAGTCATGACCTAATCAAATATTATTTGAAATCTTTAAATTAATTATGTTGCCAAAGTTTTACATCTTTATATAAAGAAGTAACGTTCACAATATTTTGTACATGTACACTTGTTTGTTTCTATATTGCATTAACATGAATGCCATCAACAGTAGTGCAGAGTGGAGGATCAGGATGGCTGATGGCTCGTCCAAAAATTTGGCACCAGAATCAAACATTGTCACAAGAATGTTCCTTTCATTAGAACGATTGATCTTGATAGTGAGGACATTCTTGGAGAAATCATGGAACATAGGAAAGAATGAACCAAGAAAGGTGATCCACTGTCTTAAAGTCGGAATAGCTCTAAGCGTTGTATCGCTGTTTTATTATATGAGACCTTTGTATAATGGTGTTGGTGGAACTGCAATGTGGGCTGTTATGACAGTTGTTGTGGTTTTTGAGTACACTGTGGGTGAGTAGTAAGTACTCTTTGGAAAAAAAATCCTACATTTTTACATTTTTTGTAGGCTAAGAGTTTCAAGAAAATTGCAGGTGCAACCCTTTACAAATGCTTAAACAGAGCTACTGGTACTTTCTGTGCTGGATTTATTGCAATTGGGATCCATTGGATTTCTAATCAATCAGGCAAAAGATTTGAGCCTATAATTATGGGGGCTTCCATTTTCATATTAGGTGAATGATGTTCGTAAATAAATATTACTATTTGCTTATAGAGAATGACTATATATTTTTTACTCTCCAAAAATACTATCGCACCTCGTATCAGATCCTCCAAAAGTGCACTATTTTGGAAGAATCCGACATGCACACGTCTACATTTTCTGAAGAGTCATAGCAACATAGCGATAATTTTCATATTAGGTGAGTGATCTTTGTACATATGGGATTTGGATTATCTGTTCTAACTTATATTTGTTTTATTTCTTCATTCAATTTAGCTTCAGCAGCGACCTTCACAAGGTTCATTCCTGCAGTGAAAGCGCGGTTTGATTATGGTACTATGATCTTAATCCTGACTTTCTCATTGGTTTCAATATCTGGATATCGCGTTGCAAATTTGTTGAACATGGCTGATGAGAGAATATTAACGATCATCATCGGTGCTTCCTTGTGTGTTATTACAAGCATTCTCATATTTCCCATATGGGCTGGTGAAGAGCTCCATAAACTTGTCATTAGTAACATGGAAAAGATAGCAGAGTCCTTAGATTGTAAGTATTTTTTTCCCCTAAACTTTGTACTAAACTTTCATTAACATATTGTTTTTAAAGTTGATCCTTAATTGTCCTTTTAGGCTGTGTAGCTGAATATTTTAGTGACAGTGAAGACACAACAACAAATACTAAGAAAATGCTAGCTTTCAAGTGTGTGTTGAATTCAAAGGCCTCAGAAGAATCAATGGTAAGTTTTTTTCAACATCAGTATATGCTATGTTGCTTGGATTCTTCAAAATACTATCGGGCTAGTGCATTCGATACGGATGCAATAACTTTGAAGAGTCTGTGCAACATAGGATATAAGAACTCCGAACTTATAGAGAAAAAACAACTATTTACAATTATCTCTATAAATTCGGGTTATTCTTAACATAGCGGTTCTAAAATGTTATTTTGTGGACGGTTGATTTGCACAAATAAGATCTTAGGTTGCCATCATTTAAAATTTGACACTGTTAAGAAAATTTTTGGGAAAATAACTCCATTCCAGAAACTGGAAGCACACTCCTGACGATTGCCACGAGGACTTAATGGTGATTCGTCAGGATTTCAAAGCAAAAACACTCGGAATTGCAGGGATTTTTTTCTGATATTGGCCAAGACTTGCTTAACAACAAGTTGTGGTGATTAGTCTGTCAAATTCTGTAGGATCACCAGGTTTCTTCAGCATTTGTGGTTGAAATCCTGGCGATCCATCAGGATTTGTGGCAATGACTGAGTCTTTTGCTTCAAAATATATCTAAATCAACTCAATACGACTTCAAATTTCATTGATATAACATGGAATCATCTACTAGGCTAACTTTGCTAGATGGGAGCCTGCTCATGGACTTTTCAACTTTCAACATCCATGGGGAAAATACCTTAAGATCAGCGCGTTGATGCGCAGTTGTGCTTGTTGCATTGAGGCACTAACAAGCTTCATTAATCAAAAAAATCAGGTCATCTAAATTCTTAAATCCTTCTTAATTCTGCTAAAAATTTATATAACTCTTAACTAACTAAAAGATGAAAATATTGATTGTGTTTTAGGCTTCTGAGTTGTTAAAGAATCAGCTTACTAACACTTGCCAACAAGTAAGTTCAAGTACAAGTGAGATACTGAAAGAGTTAGCATTAAACATGAAAACAATGAGAAAATCCTCCAGGATGGATATGTTAATACAAGAAAAAAATAGCGCGATTCAAGAACTAGAAACTCTGATGGAACAACTTTCCGGATTACTTATTCAGCCAAAAGGGGCAAAGAATGAGACAGATGAACAAGACAAGGCAGTTATAAGAACTAGTACTAATGTTATCCCTCTGGTTGAAATCATTCCTACTGCAACATTTGCTTCATTGGTGATCGAAATTGCCACGAGGATCGAAGGGGTTGTTGATGTTGTTGAAGAATTATCAAAACTGGCAAAATTCAAACTTGAAGATGCCGAGAGATCAAAGAAAACAAACCAGTCATCAAGAATATCATAAACTAGAACTGTTTACAGATAAACTTTACTCATGGTTTCTTATGTTTTATTATGTTCAGGTTACCAAGTGATCTTGTTGAACGAAGGTATCCAATTTGCTAATTTATGAACCTTTTAGACAAAGATTTGAATCTCTCTTTTGAGCAAAGTAGAAATTTTATGAGAAAACGGTTGAAATTTTTTAAATAATTGCAAACGTAAAGAGATAATTATAAAGTTAAGTAATATACAAGTTTTATATTAAAAATAGGAGTTGTTTTGTAGGATTCACTACAAAAAATAGTAATATTTTGTTTAGAATAATTTTTTCAACTTATAATTGTATTAGTTATACACTCTATTTTGTATTATACTATGTATGAACTAATACACAAAAAATCATGATATAAGTAATGCCTAAGGTGTTAATGTGCGTAATAAAATCCAATTGCCCTTCAAAACATTTTCAACTATATAAGTAATGCCTAAGGTTTAAACAAATAAATCTTTAAAAAAAGTACGCAATATATGAAACAAACATTGACCTAAGTAGTGCAAGCATAACTAAACTAATACTAATGTTACTAATTTCAATATATTCAATGGGATAAATTATGCGACTAAGAAAATAAATACTAATTAATTATTTATCATAATTAGCTTTAAATAATTACCACTCGCCAGTTGCCACTACTATTCATCCAGGTTGCTAGGGGCACATCCAAACTTTGTATAATTAAGCTCCCAATTATATAAATTTAGAATTTATTTATATAAATTCATAATTTTCTAATTTTAGAAATACAAAATCTTTTTCCATCAATCTCGGATGGAGCCAAAGATTGACTATTTTTTGGCCTTGGAGTATGATGGAATAAAGCAAAAT
>JAOTQJ010000102.1:25066713-25082807 GCA_025642045.1 Solanum sejunctum
TAATCATATTTTGAAAAAAATTATCATTTATAGCTAAACAATTTTAATATATCTAAATGACATATATAATTTATGTTTAATTTATAATATGATTTTTTAATCAAAATAATTTTAATATATTGTAAAATATTTAAAATATGTACAATATAATACATCTATATTACCTATATAATGCGTTTTCAAACCAAATATAGTACAATTTAAAACGTAATAATTTATATATAATTTATTTTAATATATAGTGTAATTAATATACATGATAAATATTTTTAAAACGAGATATATTTAGGTAATAAATAAAAACTTTCAATTTCATCCCAAAATTGAGTCCAATAAAGGTTGGTCGTTGGTTGAGAAGTTTTCGGGTCAGAAAGGCTTTTTAGGAAAAAGCTATTAAGGCTCTTTTTTTGTTTTTCCCTTTGTTTATCCCGCCCTTTGGAACTACAATTGATCGGCGCCGGACTCCGACCACCGTTGGCGTTTCTGAAGCCGTCGCCGGACTATGCCGGAGCAAGTAAACAAAGAATACAAGTTGAGTTTCAAAAGAATTAAACTGAATTCATCGAAAACCTTTCATTTTCCCTTTAGTAATTCTACTTTTTTTTACTTTCTCCACATACTGTTCTTCACTTCTTTTTTTTTTTCTTTCAATTCCTGATTTTTGCTACAGTTTATCTCTATTACAGATCTCAATTAAGTGAGCTAAGCACTCGGCGTTTTAACTTCCGGTTGTAAATTTCTTAAACCCTTGCTCAATTAGGTAAAATTTCTGTTCTGTCTTACTCTCTTGTGCTTCACTTTTTTAGTTTTTCAATTTTGGAGCTTTTTCTAATCTCGTGTAATTTCCATGTTTAATTATGCGATCGTGATAACTGTTCTTCTAAGATTAGGCAATAAATCGTTTTTAGTGAAATGTTATCTGTTTGGAAATTGTTATGGTTAACCAATTCCCATTTGGAGCTAATCAGAATTAAGATATAATTTTTTCCCTATATATGTATCTCTATTAGATCTCACTGAACTGTGCTAAGTGTTGATTTGGTTTCCACTAAGCTACAGCGTTCAAAGTTTTGATCTTTTTCTCTTTATTAATTGCTTTAGTTTTTATTATGGCCGAAGAAATTGTGACATCGGAGGCAGCTTCAAGTTCGTCTCAGCTGAACTTGTCTTCACGTATAATATGTCGGGTGTAAGTATTATCTATTGTTTTTTAGCTTTAATTTCAAAGTATATATAAGTTTCTTATGCTTTATTGCTTGCTTTAGTTGATTCAGCAGTTTTTGAGTTTTCTGCTCAATCCTCAATTGGGATGTTATCAATTTTGGTTCTTGGCTTATCTTGCTGACATTAGAAATTGGAAGTAACTTAGAATTAAATGGACTCAGTAATTCATGCTTGCTTTGTGGTTGTCTGCCTTCATTACATCCCTTTGGGTGTGTTCCTGTGTGAACACGGAATGCTTAGTGGATCGGGTTGACCTTTTTTGGAATGAAATGGACTAATAGAGGGGAAAATTAATTGTGAAGTAGTATGAGCAATAGGATGGTGAGTTCCAAATTTTAAGTGAAAGTTTTTTATGAAGAGAATTCATAATGTTGAGTTGACCCCAGCTAATTTGGGATTGAGGGGCAGTTGATTGATTTCTTTGTTGGAGCCTGCTTTGCTGTGAGATGAGAGTTTCGATTTGTAGGTTTATGCCATTTGTCACAGATTTTCTTTCTATTTGCAGGTTGATATAGAGAAATGAGTGTAGTTGTTTCAGATGACAATGAATCAAAAGATGGATTATTATACATGAACTTTAGTGCGTCTTATGTGCAACAAAGTTGACCAGAATTTGGCATATTTCGGTCAATTTGTCTTCCGAAGTCTCTTAGTGAATGCTAAATGTTGGATTAGTGCGTTTAGATTTGCACCATTTCTCAAAAGTCTTCACATTTTGCAGATATATGGTTACTTTTTGGGGTAGGAAGGGTGGGGAAAGGAGGCTTTTTCTAATCTGCTAATTTTTAGGCTGATTTGTATACATTAATAATATAATAATGCTTCGACAAGACTCTGGAGTTCATTTAGAAAAGCAAATCTCTAATCATTTCTGTTTTGGAATCTACATCATTTATTTACCAGTTGGTGCCAGAAAGCTAGCAAAAATAGACGTATCTTAAGGTTTCTTTATTCAATGGTTCCAATTGTCTTTTTCCCATGTTTGTTCAATATTATGGTGAAATTGAAAATCTGATTGTTTCTTCTTAGCAAGTTGGTGTCTATCAAAATTGTGAGTGGTTATAATAACAGCAATACTTACTCTTTTTGTAGTTGTCAAAAGCAATTTTCACAGTATACCTGCCCTCGATGTAATACCCGGTATTGCTCTCTTCCTTGTTACAAGGTAAGTGGAAAATCTGCTCCTTCTAGGTGAAGATGATCTTTTGCACTTCCTATTTTTTTCCAAGTCTACCTGCAGTGGAAGTTTTTATTGTTAAGCATGTGATGGCTATAAATCCTATATATTGTGGAGAATCTTTTGAACCATCGTCCCTGATTTTTCTTAATGATATTGGTGGCAGTCTCATAGTCTTCGTTGTACCGAATCCTTTATGAAAGAGAATGTCATGGAGGAACTACAACATTTGCAACCAGATGACCGAAGTAAGCAAAAGATGCTGGACATACTCAAACGATTCCACTCAGAAGATGAAGCAGACATCATGGATGAAGATGGTAAGCAATGCTTTCTTATCTGCAATAATGAATTTATTCCTGCTTGATGCGTTTCCACAGAATGACAATTCATTAATTATTATTGTGGTGAGAGGAGTAATATGAATCTTGTTTTGTTTTTTACAAGCGAAAAAAAAAGAAGAAATTTTATAGATACAGCTTTTGTTGTAATTTGCTATAAGGATGTTTGATTTGCTCAACAAGTTGTGCTCAGGGGATTCTTGTTGTATCCATGTATCATGTTGCTTTGTGATGTGGTTGTATGAATGAATCTTATATAATACTCAAATCTATGTAACTATGTTACCGTACTTTCATAAAACTAGTGAAATGGTTGAACTGACATAACATGCTACAATAGAGGACAAAATGAGTCACGTTTTTTTATTGCTGCAATTCTCAAGTATAACTTTCCCTTATTGATCTTGTTGCATCAGATTCCCTGTTGTCTGAGGAAACTATCCAAAAAGTTCTATCTGGTATGTTCCTGAAATTTCAGAATTTTGTTGCTACCTTTTTATCCTCTTGTTTTTTGTGCTTCATTCAAGCTGATTTCCTTATTTTATTTTATTTTTTTGCGGGTGGGTGGTTGTGGTGGCTTCCTTTTGTATGTAGGAAATCAGATAAGTTATGAAGATTTATCTGCTGAAGAAAAGAAACAATTCCAAAGAGCTGTTGCCTCAGGTGAGTTGAGCAAATTGATTAAGCCCTGGGAGCCATGGTGGTTGAAGCCTTCTGCCAAGTACATATCTCTTGGTCAGGATGGAACTCAACTAGTCCAGCCACTTGTGAGGGATGATACATCTGTGTCTTCTGAAGATGGAATGGAAGGTGACCTTTTGCACGACATTCCACTTGGCCCAGACTCTCCATTACCCTCAGTTAGGAATCTCAGTGCAGCTGGGTCATCCCCTTTATTGGCAGTTCACCTTGTTGACATCATGTACAGTTATTGTTTTACTCTTCGCCTCTACAATGGTGACTGGCAATCAGATCCCATAGGATCAGCCAGAGACTTGTTAAGTGTCTCTTCTGTTCTTGGTCAAGGGGGCCAGCCAGAGACAGTGCTGGAAGCTCTATCACATTGCATGGAGCAAACATGCTCACCGGCCTTCAGACATATGGGTGGCCTGCAATTCGCATTGGGTCTAATCAACGACACAATAACCCTTCTTCATCTTGGAACTCCAGCCTTAGTTTGCTTGCTTTGTGATTTAAGGAGGCTAATCCAACATGCGGAGAAGGATTTGAAGTCAGAGAAGCCTCGTAAGTCCAAAAGTTCTGAAATCAAAATGAAGCTCAAGTCTGCTGAAAGGAAGACTTATTTTATTGTGTGTTGGGCTCACGAGCAGCCACGAGAAGCATGGTCTTCCATAGCAGCCATTGTCGAGGCAGAGAAGAAACGACTGGTGGAATTCGTAGGGACTAAGACGAGTATTCCGAAAATGAAGAAAGTACAGAATGAGGGCAAGCCTCTGATTAAGGAGGTTGAATAACTGACTGTTCCTTGTGCATGACAAGCTGCCGCAGAAACACAAAGTCAGTGATGCTTGTAAAGCCTGAATTATTATATTTTACTCTCCTTGTAACTTTATTCATGGGTCACTGTAACAATTTAAGAAAACAAAGGAGAAAAGAAAAAAGCTTATATGCAAAACGCAAAAATCTATAATATTAGTAACTTTTCACACTTAGCTAAGTCCGAATTCGATTATGGAACTCAGAATGAAATTGATTCTTGAGTAAAATTTTTCTGTCTTTATTGTTTCAAAGCTCTTGATTAGTTTACTTTTACTTGTCCAGTTTAAAAAATAATGAGATAGTTTAGTTTCTAATTGTTAACTATTCATTTCTTAATGCATTTTTCAAAATATTAAACTCACTGTATTCAAAATGTGATGGGACGAACTTATCACTCTTTTTGTTGCTTTTTAAAAATTGTATCAAGTAAAAATACATGGAGGAAATAGTTAGCTGAGATTTATTATTTCTATTTTTGTTTTTATTTATATGATATTTTTTGAATTTTGAGAATTAATCTTGCATAAATTCGAATAGAAGAAACAGAAACAGTAGTCATTTTATGTGAGTATGTTGGACTAGCTCTCAAGTAGTACCATACTTTCTATGTTAATTTTCATTTTTCTATCATATTTAATCAATTTGATTATTATTTAAAGTAAAATTAAATTAAATTAATTTAATATTTAGATATTGGAAAATTATATGACAAATACGATGGATCGCAATCTTTCACGTGCCCATATTAATATGACGTATTCTGTAATCGGACTTTCGACAAATAAAACATGATAAGTAAAATTGAAATGGCAGGTTTGTAATTTCGAGGTAGCCAGAGCCCATTTGTGGCTATAAATTAGAATCAATGAACTGATAAAACCCAGTTGATTAGACTGCAAGAAATTTCGCGATTCCTCTAGAGAGCAGTCATCGGAAAATTTTCAATGAATACATAACGGAGCAAAAGCCTAATAGAAAAAGTAGATTGAATTTGGGAAAAAGGGAGAAAATGGGTGATGTAGCTGATAAAATTGCGTATTTTCAAGCGATCACGGGGGTGGAAGACGCCGATTTGTGTACTGAGATCCTTGCCGCTCATGGCTGGGATCTCGAATTGGCGATCTCTGTTTTCACCTCGCAAAATCACCATCCCGCCACGGAGTATGCATCCGAACCCACCACCTCCAATACATCACCAACAACCACGAATTTACCGCCAGCAGAAACTGGTCTTGTTGCCGGTGGAAGTGGAGGACCACCGGGATTAGCTTGGAAGATTATTACTCTTCCCTTCTCCATCATTTCCGGTAGTCTAGGGTTAATTTCAGGTGCTGTGGGGTTTGGTCTATGGGCGGCAAGTGGTGTACTTTCGTATTCGTTGAGAATGATTGGGTTTAATTCGGGGCGTAATGGTGAAGCTTCTTCACCTTTGTTGTCTGTATCTGCATCAGCAGCGGAGGCAATGAGTTTCGTGGATAGTTTTGATAGGGATTTTGGGAGTATAAGGCCAAATTTTATTGCTGAAGGTTTTATGGATGCTTTACAAAGGTCTAGGCTTGAATTTAAGCTGCTTTTTGTGTATTTGCATTCACCTGAGCATCCAGATACGCCTATGTTTTGTGAAAGGACTTTGTGTAATGAAGCACTGGTAGCATTTATCAACGAGAATTTCGTTGCTTGGGGAGGGAGTATTAGAGCTAGTGAGGGTTTCAAGATGAGTAATAGCTTGAAGGCATCAAGGTTTCCTTTTTGTGCCGTCGTGATGGCTGCAACAAACCAAAGGATTGCTCTGCTTCAGCAGGTAAACAAAAAGTTATATGATTGTTTTGTTTTATGCTCTAGTTAGAGTTCGTAGTGGATATCTAGAAAAGGTTTGTATATATAATGCAATACTAAGTCTAGGCCTAAAAGTTGCTTTATTTAGTAAAAACCAGCTTTATATTTTGCGTTGGAAACTAGTATGATTCTAGGCTGAATATAAATCACTTAACTCGAAAGCAATCAGCAGAATCTTTTGGACAAACTTGGGATTGCTTGATAAATAGATCCTTGAAGCTTGTGCTTTCCACTAGTTCAAGCATCTGTATCTTTTTAGCTTGATAGAGCCCTCTAGTGCTTGTTAAAGTCTTTTATATTGGCTAACCCTGTATAGCAGAGTCCTATATGATATGTCAGGAGGCAATGCATCTCAAAATACGATTTTGCTATGGATTGCATAATTTTATCTAAGGACTTTGGTCGACATTATAGGACTGGGACAAAGCAATGAGACATTAAAAAGTTTGTTGACCCACATAATTTAGCAAGGGACTTTCTTGAGTTTATCAAGCAGTCGAGCCTCTGTCATAAGGTCTGGAATTAGTTATATTTCCTACTTAAAAAAATAAGTAACCAGAGCAGTGAAACTATCTTTTATGTATGGCCTAAATCCTTATGGATTGGCTAGAAGACTAGAACATATTTGCTTACACATATGTGCCATTCCCTAAGTTACTAATGAAGTATGAGGAAATGAGAGACTTTTTGTAGTTGAAATATTGGTTAGTTAGAGATGATCAAATTGATTATGGGATAGAAGATCATGTAGTTGCTTATGTAACTCCCAGTAGTTTTTTCTGCTATTTGTTTTAACTTTGTCATACTGTTTTATTAGTTAGTATCTGGAAGTTATTTTTTAAATATGTAGACAAGACTGCGTCTTGAGTGGTTTGTTCTATGCTTAATTGAGATGATATTCTGAGATGTAGATATGCTGATGGTTTATGAAGTGTATCTCTTTCTGTTGCTTAGTTATAACCTTGGATCAAATATTGAGAAACATGGCTGATCCTATGTCTCTGTGTCACCATGTATCTACCCAGAGTTAAACCTTGCGTTCCTGCATAGATATCAGTGCATATATACTTATCAAAAAAGCACAATCTGAGCATATATGTATCAGAAAGTAATCTGGTTTATTTCTGCTGGTTTCTACAAATTTGACAGCTCAAAGAAAAGGGAAAAAGAAACTGTCCCAAAAGTTCTAGTATATTGTAACGAAGTTCTAGGCTTTTCAATAAAGTAAAAAGAGCGTGCACTTGGTATGACTAATATCTTGTTATTGTAAGCAGGCTGATTACCTCTTCCGACGCCATTTTCCCCGATTCTTTTTTTTTTTCTGTTTGGTCAACCTCTAATTCTCTTCTATGCTTCATTGTTTCTTGCAAGTTCAAAGTTGGTTTGACCTCCTTGTTCTATGTTAATTGGTAAATGTTCATGATGTTAGAAGTAATAGTTTTAAAACCAAACTGTTCAATTAAAAACAAAAAGTTTTAAAACCAAACCATCCCTATGATGTGTGGTCTGGGGATATCTCTTCCTGTTTTGTAGATGTCTTAAAGGACATTACATTGATCAGCACTTGTTAGCTTCTGGACCTGTTTTATTTTGTGCTTAACTGTTTGGCCTAGTCAGTTCAACTTAATAGGAAACATTTGTCATTCAATGGGTACATATCACGTGCAGATTTTCCTGTGGTTTTTATGTTAGATCTTACCAGAAGGTAGCTGTGGAGGCTTTTGTCTTTTGTTGCCAAAAGCTAATTAAAGTTCTATTTGCCTTGTTATATACCAAATGAACTGCAAATTCGTATGAGCTATTATCTGATGTTTGGTGTAGCAGCGAACTTACTATACTGGCTTGTGCAATCAAGAGCTGCTTCATTGACCTCTTGTTTACTTTGATGTCTTCTTGAATATCATAGTCTAATGAGCACTTTGCAGGTTGAGGGACCAAAATCTCCTGAAGAACTGCTGACTGCACTGCAAAGGGTACTCGAGGAAAGTGCACCTGTGCTTGTTTCTGCCAGGCTTGAAGCAGAAGAAAGGAGGAATAATATCCGATTAAGGGAGGAGCAGGATGCAGCTTATCGTGCTGCACTAGAGGCTGATCAGGTATGTACTTTGAGGCTTTAAAATAGGCTTCACAAGTTCAATTTTGAGAAAGGGAACAGGGCAATTTGTGCACTGCTGAACTGTTTATCCTACACCAGGCTAGAGAGCGTCAGAGGACAGAAGAGCAAGAGCGACAGGAGAGGGAAGCTGCTGAAGCTGAAAGGAAAAGAAAGGAGGAAGAAGAGGCTCGTGAAAGAGCAGCCCGTGAAGCTGCTGAAAGAGAAGCTGCATTAGCTAAACTGCGCGAGGAGAAATTACAGTCACTGGGCCCTGAACCGGAAAAGGGTCCTGATATTACTCAAGTAATCATCTTATTCTTGATTCTTTGATTTAAACATGCGTCAGTCTCTGTAATAACTGTAGAAATGTAGGTTTTGAATAAGCAACGAGTAAAATACACATATTAAATGCGGTAGAAATTGCTACTTTCCAGATGACTAAATTTTCTCTTTGTTTCTTGTTTCCTGCAGGTTTTGGTAAGGTTTCCTACTGGTGAGCGCAAAGAGAGAAGATTTCAATGTAGTACAACTATACAATCTCTGTACGACTATGTTGATTCTCTTGGATGCCTGGAGGTTGAAAAATACAGCCTCGTGTCCAACTTCCCTCGCACAGTCTATGGCTCAGAGAAGCTCGCTCTGACCTTGAAAGATGCTGGATTGCACCCTCAGGCGAGCCTTTTTGTTGAGTTGAATTCGTGCTGACCTTGATGCCTTGTGCTAGAGATAATAACTTCTGTTTAAAATGTCTGTATGTCAATTAGATTTGGGCAATGAGTTCAATTAGATGCACTTTGTTTACTGTACCCTAGTTAATTTTTTACTAATACCTCGTTTAAGTTTCAGCTAATAGATAATTGCATACCATGATATGTAGTTCAATTGTAATTGTAACTGCAAAAGCTAAGGCTGTTGACGTCTTACATGGAGTTATGACCATTCTTAGCTCATCAAATTGATATTTTCTACAATGCCAAAGATCCATGTATGTGAATAATCATGTTATTAGTGGCAGGCGTAATGCGACCTATGAATACCAGATACGCATACATTTTCACCTTAGCACTTAGCACTTGATGCGGATAAGTATTTGTCAAATGAAGTCTAGCATTAAGACTAAATGTTGGAGTGAAAATCACAGGATTGTTCTCAAATCTAAGATCTAGGAATGAACAAAAACCATTTAACAATCACAAAGGCTGTAAACTTTCTTTTAAATTTTTTTTTCAACATCTTTTTGTTCACCATCCAAAAATACTCTTGAAACATTGAAAATGATACCAAGATTATAGTACTTGAGGTGCCCAAATCAGCAAAAAAGTTGCTGCTTTTCGATACCGGTGAGATTGATCAAGTGTGAAAGTTGACCCGACTACCAATCAAATTAATCGAGACATAGACAAGCTTGGAAAAAAGAAAGCATTATTACAAGAATGGCTTCGCCCGGATTCGAACCGGAGACCTTCAGTGTGTTAGACTGACGTGATAACCAACTACACCACGAAACCCTGCTGTTCAAACATCCAGAATACTAATAAATTCGTTTAACATTGTAATACGTGGCTGATTATACGTTAAATCAACGACAATTAGCAACTTGATTATCTGAAAAAGCAAAAGCTTAGTTGACAAATTATTAACCATTTAATTGATTTCCAGCTGCTTTCCTCCGCTCCATTCCTCCCTATCGATTAACTGAGTTTTTAGGGATTTAGGGTTTTTAAATTTGTTTCCCCTAATCAGCTATATGCGTTTCAATACTGTGTTCTTCTTGTTTGAGTTTGACTGGTTAATTAGTTGAATTCTGCAAATGGGGGTTCTCAAGTTTTCTGCTTTAATTTTACTGAAAGTTGAATTCTTTAAACTCCAATTCCGATTTGGAAGGATTATTGATTCCTATTCAGTCGCCTGTGAAGCATTTTCTGAACCCTTTATTTGATTTATCTAATTTTCTTCTTCTCTAGGTTTACTTCTTTTTGTTTTTTTGGGTGTGGAGAGATGAATTCTTCGAGTTGCTGGTTTGACAATGTGAAATTGGATGAGCCTGAAGTTGTTGAAGTATCACCAGACAAGAGATACATTCGGGTAACTAGTTTCTGTTTTTCTCTGTATATTTGCCAAGTTTCTATCTTTAGGATTATCTATTCTGCTTGTTGTACTTTGATCATTTCATTCATATTATAAGTTTGTGCTAGTAAATTTGTAGTGGTTGTGTCATTTGAGTTAAATGAGAAGCTTGTAAAAGCCATAAGGTCTCAAGTTTAAATTCGAGCAGAGACATGAAACATTCTAGGTGATTCTTTCATTTGTCCTAGCCTTGATTGACGGACAAGAGCGGCTCCACAAGCCTAAAAGACTCCTAATTTGAGGGACCTCATTTTTATTATTGAGTACTATTACTTATAGAAAATATAACTCTTCATATAAGAGGAAAGAATATATAAAAGTTTGACAAATCTAGTATATTGTGTCTCAAGAAAGATTAAATGGATTGGCTATAATAAACTTCATTAAAGAATTTGTAAAATTTAAGGCCTCCATTCAGTGTTGGCTTTAGGCTACGTTTGAAGCGCCCCCGTGGACAGAGTTATCTGGTACTTGTTGCCTGTACACCATTATGCGTTATGCCTGCCTTTCTGCAAAGGGTTCTTCAAGTGCCTCTGAAGAAAATTGACAGGTTCATGAAGTGTTCACTTTAGCCAGGAAAAAAATTCAAAATCTTTATAAGAGGAAGAAGGATTGGTAACTTGTTAATGATGGTAATAGTTTTTTAAAACTTTAAATTAAATTTTGAGAAACGATTGCGATTGGTTATCATGTGGTATTAATTTTTTATGTTTCATTTATGTAAATTTATTGGTTTTGGTGGTATTGTCACCTTCTTTTGTTTCTCTTCCTCCAGTATAGTGAAATCTTGGGAAGTGGAGCATTTAAAACTGTGTATGGCTCTGACATCCATCTCCTTTTATTTTCTTGCATTTTAAGTTTTACCTTGTAAGCATTATTCATCTTCAAATTTTTAGTGATTTTCAAATATTTTCATATGTAGCTACAAGGCGTTTGACAATATTGATGGAATAGAAGTTGCTTGGAACCAAATTTGCATAGATGATGCTTTGCAGTCACCTGAATATTTGGAGAGAATATATTCTGAGGTTCATTTGTTGAGAATGTTGAAGAATGAAAACATTATAAAATTATATTCTTCATGGGTGGACGATGTGAACAAAAGTATTAATATGATCACCGAATTATTTAGTTCAGGGAGCTTAAGGCAGTGAGTACTATATTTCTTTCATATTTGCCCTTATTTACTTTGCATGTAACTGCCAGATATTTTTATTGATACGTCTTTTGCATTCTCTCCCTTTTAGATATCGGAGAAAGCATAAGACTGTTGACACGAAAGCCATTAAACATTGGGCTAGACAAATTCTCCAAAGTTTACATTATCTCCATAGTCACAATCCACCGGTTATACACAGGGACTTGAAATGTGACAACATATTCATCAATGGAAACCATGGAGAAGTTAAACTTGGAGATCTTGGATTGGCGACAATTTTGGGGCAACCTACCGCTCGAAGTGTTGTTGGTATTATTTGACTTGGATTTGCTGCCTTTGGCTCCATCAAACTAATGTATTAACCCCTATTGCCATATTTTTTTTGTGTTTCCTCTTTGTCAGGTACCCCTGAATTTATGGCCCCTGAGCTATATGATGAAGAATATAATGAACTTGTTGACATTTATTCTTTTGGCATGTGCATATTGGAGTTAATAACTTGTGAATATCCATATAGTGAGTGTAGAAATCAAGCACAAATTTATAAAAAAGTCACGTCGGTAAGTTTAATTCTTTTAAGTTTTGCAACTATATTTTATTTTACTCAAAATAATTGCAATGCTTCGAAAAATATTTGATTTCAGGGAATAAAGCCAGCATCTTTAGCAAAAGTAACAGATCCTCATGTAAAACAATTTGTGGAGAAATGTTTGGCCCCAGTATCAGTAAGATTGAGTGCAGCTGAACTTTTGGAAGACCCATTTCTTTCATCTGAAAGCTTGAAAACTCCCTGTGATCATTTGCAGCCCTCAAATTTTGTGCCGGGAACACAAAGCTTGCCAAAATCAATTTTCATGGATGTAGACCTTGCGCAGAAGTTACATAGTGACATGTCCGTAGAAAGCAAGACTGGATCTCCTCATTTTTCTAATGTAGATTTCGTGAGACGAAATGGGAGAAATGAATTTAGGTTACAAGGGGACAAGCATGATGATCGTTCAATTGTGTTTTCACTGCGAATTGCTGAGTTGACTGGTATTTGATCAATCTTATAGAATACATGGAGTATTTTCAAACTAATGTTTTTAATCTTTTCTCTGTTTTTAACAGGTCGGATCAGGCATGTGCACTTTGTATTTTGTATTGATGCTGACACTGTGATGTCAATAGCTAGTGAGATGGCAGAGGAGCTTGATTTGTCGAACGATGATGTGGCAACAATCGCTGAATTGATTGCCGACTTCATTTTCAAACTCACAGCAAGCCAGAAATATTCGTTTGGGAGTTCCACTCCAGTGAATAACTCATCCAACGATTCAACTTTGATAATAGAAGATCATATTATTGGTGAAGTCATTACCTCTTTGAATCAACGGAAAACATCAATCTCAGATGTGGAGTTTAACAACGTTTTAGGATCCCTCGACAATGAGTTGGAATACATCCAGGGCTCCAAAATCCAAACTCTAAGCAACCATAAGGGTAGTCTTGATGATGCTGTAATGAGTGATTGTACCAAAAATCCAGGGATCTCCTTTGATAGCTTGCAGAATGTCATATCTAATGATTTCAGTTCTGACCCTTCTCCTATCTCTTTTATCGGCGAGGCAAATGACAAAAATCGATTGCAGGATCTCAAGTTGGAACTTGATGCTATCAATATGCAGTATCAACAATCTTATCGTGAACTCTCGAGAATGAGAGAGGAGGCAATTGAAAATGTTAGAAAGAAGTGGACTGGTAAAAAGAAAATATGTACATAGTTTGTTCTTTCCTATTGAGAGAAGTTCCTGTTTATTTTTGAGGAACTGTTTGTTGTGTATTTTGGTTTTATTTCTTTCTTCTTCAAACTACCTAGCAGTGTTAATGAAATGAATTGTTTGTATACATGCTCCGAGTTGAGCCTCAGTGTTTCCTTTCGATTTTTGTTTATACACATTGGTGTCAATATTGGAGCCCTGATTATATTCGAATTTTCTCAATCGAGGATTTTTTCATTTTTCGCTAATTAAAAGAGGAGTACTTTCATATGCTGCACCAGATTCTTTAATCTATATACATACTATATAATAATTTTATGTTAGGTCATCGTTTTCACTCAAAGATTCACGTCACAAATTAAAACAAAATACAAGTTGTTTTAGTTATTATGCTGGACCACATCAGTCATAATCACATGCAAATATAACGACAAAATAATTAAATACGGATTTATAATTTAAATTAAATGAGTTCAATTTTTAAAGCTTTTGATAGATTAAATATAAATTATAAATTCGATCTAAGATTTATGACGTGGCACAATTTGATGATGAATTTTTTGAATCTACTATCTCTGTTCATAACTTTTTACTTTTGATTGTCAAAAGAACGTCGCTTTCTAAGAAAAGAAGGAAGGATTGTTCATCTAACAATCTTTTTGCCACCCCATCAACATAATTTATCACCTGGTTAAATAAATAATTTTGGGAAAAAATATATCCTCTGGTTAAAAGTCAAAAAATATGAAATTTGATAAATATTATAGAGAGTATTTTTTTTCATCATATTAATATAAAAATAATAATAATTTATAATATTTTTGATAAAATATTTGAATATCCAAAATTTTAATTTTAAATATTGAATTTATATATAGTTAGTTTGACTTTATCATTTAATCATATTAATTTTTAAGAGAACTAAAAAAATTGGAGGGAGTAACGTTTTTGGTATGTTGTTGTTAGGTAGAAAAAATTCTGCCACGTTTAAATGCAAGCATAAGTTCTATACCAACCATAATATACAATAATAACATTACCCCAATGCCTCAAAGGCTTCCGTTCATTGTGGGGTGGAGGCATCAACCATAATATAATCAATAAAATTTCATAAATGAGGTTCGATGAGGATAAAATGTATATAGATTTTATCGTTCCTTCATAGAAATAGAGAGTCTGTCTCTAAAAAATCTTTATCTCAAAATAATCATCTCAGAAGATAAAAAAATATTAAATATGAAATCATACGACCGCAAGCACAAGTTGTAATGAATCTAAACTATCATTTCCCATTGGCTTTCTCTCTCTTTCATATTTTTCCTTTATATTATTCGAGAATTCACCCAATCCAAAAATATAAGAAAGAAAAAGAAAAGATTCCCCAACATTTAAATGCAAAATATATAAGTAGAGGTAATAATTCAACTATATCACAAATTCAACCAATGGAAGAATCTGCATCTGAAATCAAGACTCCTCTTTGTAAGGATCTTTCTCTTTTACCCACTCAATTCTATTCGAATCCTCAAATACATTCGTATCGCATCCTTATAAAAAAGGAATAAGTCTTTAAAGGATCTGAACGACATTTTTGAAGGATCCGAACATTAACATAACTTAGTTTCAGATCCAAACAATGAAATTCTCTCTGTTTTGCAGTATCCAATGTTGATCATGGCATTACATCAAGCTCGAAATCCGAAGCGAAAGAAGAGGAAAATTCACCTATCAAACAAGTTGCTCTAACAGTTACAACAACTGATGATCCTTCACTACCAGTTCTGACTTTTCGAATGTGGTTTTTAGGCACACTTTCCTGTGTTTTGTTATCATTTTTGAACCAATTTTTTTGGTACAGAAGAGAGCCATTAACAATTACAGCAATTTCAGCTCAAATTGCTGTGGTTCCTTTGGGTCAACTCATGGCTGCAAAGATAACAAAAAGGGTATTTTTGCAAGGATCAAAATGGGAATTCACTTTAAATCCAGGCCCTTTTAATGTCAAAGAACATGTACTCATAACCATTTTTGCAAACTCTGGTGCTGGAACTGTTTATGCTATTCATGTTGTCACTGCTGTTAAAGTCTTTTATAAGAAAGACATTACCTTCTTAGTTTCTCTTATTGTTATCATCACAACGCAGGTAATTATTCTGACCGACTGACTTGACCATGCATATAACTTAATTCCTTGATAATATTTTTTTTGAATGACAGGTGTTGGGATTTGGATGGGCTGGAATATTCAGAAAGTATTTGGTTGAGCCAGCAGCCATGTGGTGGCCTTCCAATCTTGTCCAAGTTTCATTATTCAGGCAAGTTAAAGTCGTCACATTACATGTTAAATTTATCAACATTGTGTTCAATATCTTCTTCCATAAATATAAATTTATTGATTGTCAAGTGTATTTTTTTTTCCCGAAAAAAAAAAGATGAGAGTAATAATTTATATTTGTATTCACACGCAACAGGATTATTATTTTGGGTAGGTTGCGGCTAATAAATATGGCAGTGACACTTGGACCCCACGAGTTCTTTTCTGAAAATAATATCTTTTGAATTAGGTGGACTATAATTGATTTTTATAGGATAGCTAATGCAAATTTCGTTGTGTTTGGTAATTAGAAATATCAATATTGTTTTTGTTGAAACAACACATATTTAATTAGCTCACGTCTCTAAAAGACTAAAAAGGATCCGTTTACAGACATGATCGTGAAGAAAGTTCAGCCACAGTCACCATTCTAGAAGTCATCATTGTTGAATTCAACAATGTCTGCTGTCAAAAATGGTAGCTACCATTGTTGAATATTATGTTCTCATTGTGATGTCACCAATGACATCAAAGGGGTAGAATTTCCCCTATAAAAGGAGC
>JAOTQJ010000102.1:25092780-25102807 GCA_025642045.1 Solanum sejunctum
GTTAGGCTGCGTACATTCGACCCCCCCCCTCACCCCGCAATGAGCGGGAGCCTTTTGAGGCACTGGGGTATGTTGTTTTTGTTGTTGGTGGTGGTTAAATTTCCATGAGTAAAGCTAGATTTACATGTGAACATGAAAATGAAAGAGTGGCTGGAAAAAAGAAACTAGCTATTCATAGGACTTGTTAAAATCATCTTTGAGGCAAAATGGAAATAAAATGCAGATTGTTACACTCACGGTCAGTAGTAAAACCATCCCATAAAGCCATGAACTCAGCATTTCAGCATCTGACGAACGACGCTGGCCCAAAAAACTGTCAACTTCATCAATAAATATTAAAGCTGGCTGGAGCTTGTAGGCCAAGCTAAAAACAGCAGCAACTGCCAAAAGGAAAAAGGAAGAGGGAAGGAAAAGAGAAAACAAGGGTCATATGCTTATTATGGACAATTGGATATTAAAGCTAGTAAATGCCGACGTAGTATGAAAATGAACATGCGTCTAATCTTGTGCAAATCCTTCTTCCTTTCCCACTATAGAATAACTGCAATTGTTAGCAAACCCTCGTTTCAAAATCACGTAGCATGTTGCACGCTAAAACTCCACTTCCTAAAACCTAACTCTTCAAAAGTTCCTGAATTTTTCGGTTTTCTTCCTTGGAGTTCCACATGAAATTCCAAAGACAGATTGGACTAGATTCTGAGCAATATATTTCCTTGACTGTGAAATGATAGTATGTTTTTTCATTTATCAAAATCTTAGCATGCTGAATCATCCCTCCAATTTCTTAATCATCCAACCAAATAGATCATAGCAACAAAAGTCCAATTAGACGTCTAATTTACAACAAACTTAGCTACGCAAAAGAAACGTGAGAGACTCACCGAGCTTTTAGGCATCACCAAACCACTTGCTCTTTAAAGTAGAAACCTTGACATTTATGAGCACAGCACCAGACTCTTTGGCAATCGCTTTAGCAAGCATCTTCTCCCTGTCCCAGGTGGTCCATACAACAGAACCCCTTTCGTTGGACCATGACAAAACAACTCCAGCCTTCGCAGAGATTAAGTAGACAGCTGAAACAAAGTTTCCTTAATACCATCCAGCCCACCAATCGAATCAAACTCCACATCCATGTGGTCTGGATTCACAAAATCCCCAGCAATCATATCCTGCAACGAATCACTCAATAACAAAAAAAACCACAAGAAACCATGCCACGTTTCCTGTAAAATGATACCAAGAATAACTACTACGCCTCAATCTCAAGCTAGTCAGAGTCAGCGCATGAATCCACACTTCCACTATACTCTATTTGGGCACATTTCATTCTGATAGTCGATAATTTTTTTAGTCCCCTGATACATTTCATTCGGCAGTAACTTTCTTGTTTTCTGATACTAGAGATTCCCCAAATATCCTAATGCATGCAAAGTTATAGAAAGCACACAATCGTAACACTAGTGGTAAATTTGCTTTGGGAAATATAAATTGTACGTAGAAGTGAAAATTAGACGAATTGTATACCATAAAGGGAGTTGTGTAAATAAGAGTTCGACCTAAGCGTTTGGAGAGTTGTTTGCGGGATTCAATAGCTCTCTTAGAAGCTTCGCGATCCGGGTCAAGATGGCGAAGCCCAACAAACAACACACCCATGCTCACTGCTGCGCTTGCAGCGTACAGTATAAGCTTCCCACTGCTGCTTCCCGCCATTGATTTACAGACTAATCTTTTTAGGGTTTCTTCTTCTTCTGAGAATATGTAACCCCTGAGTTCTCCAAGTAGGAAACTGATTGGGTCTCTAACTAGGATTAGAAATCTACATAATAAACATTCACCGTAACTCAAATATATTTATAACAAATTTCTATTTGTTTCCTTGTTTATTTTTATTGAAAAATATCCGTTGTCTGTTCTTTAGAGGAAAAGGTACAATTTGCTGCATTCCATTTTCTTCTACAAGTCAAGCCAGAAAGTTAGATCAATAACAACAAAATTATTATCCATAAGAGGGAAAGACGACAATTCACACACGTTTATGATTTAGTATCAGCTTGTTTAAGGAGAAAGCAATCCATAACAAAACTTTTGTCATATCCGAAGCTCAAAATCGAGAACCGGAGGAATTTTGCCATGAATCTTGCCCATATTTCCAACTTCTCTATTACACTATTAACACAAATTACATTCTTATAGTAACATCATGTCATATCACACTTGAAGCTTATTAATTACTACGAAACTGTGACACATAATGTTCTGCATACACTGGAATCTAAGAATTGCAGATCAAAAAGACAGATGAAAGTTCTTCTCGGCGACATGACAGCACACAATTTATGAGTTGAGACCTGCCAATACAGAATGAGCCTCTGTTCAACGTAAAAATACTAAGAATACAAGCTTTCATTGATATATAGAACTCAGGAAGAGAAATATCACAAGGGAGAATAATAGATAAGGTAGTTACACTACAATTGTGAAAAGATAACAAGGCCTGGTCCAATCTTTGATAAGAGACAATATAGATATTTGGTGCAGAGTTGGACCATAGCATGTTAAGATCAATCTGTTGTGTAAAGAAGATGCTTGTTTGGTCAGTGAACTACCTACAGTTACACTTCAGCATATGATTGTGCTCCTTCCAAGGATTGGTGTTAGGCACGTCAAAACACAGCCTTAAACAGGCAAATTTAATGCTTCCTTGAACTAAGATCTTCTCCATCTTCATTCAAGTGCTCGGGATTTTCAGGTCTACTAGAAATTTCCAACCTCTTTATCTCATCCCCTGAAGGCAACTTCTTAAGATTGAATGTTTCCTCCTTCATGCCAATTTAAAAGATTAGATATGAATGATAAACTTCTAAACCAGTTGCGTGTTAATAAGTGCATCACATGGTCTATACCTTCTCTGACATTGTTACATTTTTCTTCCTACCAATTGAAGTTTTCTCAGTAAATTTATCCAACACCCGAAAGTCTCCATCCTTTTGGAATGCTTCCAGCTGGAACCAGATGAAACTTTCAATGAGGATTATTCAGGATACACAAACTCACAAAGCAGAAAAATAAACTAAATAATGAAACAGAATTATAGATATTACCAAAGGAATTGAAGAACAAAAAGAATCTCTGACCCTAACCAAATATTATGATAATAATTAATATCTGAAATCAATCACCCCTAATAGAAAGACAAGAACGAACCAAAGATATATTTGAAGGAAGAAAGAAGTTTTCAAGTTCAATCCCAACTATCAGGTTTCCAACTTCACAATTTTGCCTGTAGTCTCAATAGCCAATCTCCCCCTAAACTAAAAGTGTACCAAGTATTTGTAACTACTACATCCCAACTCAAATTAACAAAGGAAGCAAGTAAATACAAGGAAAGCAAATCTTTATTCTATTAGAAAAACAATATGGTAAGTAGAATCTACAAAGAAAAGGAAACAAGATGTCGCATCTTGGAATGAAATACTAAACCAACAAAGAACAGGAAATAAAATTCAACTCCCACTTTTGGAAGGAAACAAAAATTACAGTTGAGATGATCTAGTCTCCCCACAATAAACTCTGGGTGAGCCAGGCTATCCAGGATGGTATCAGAGAACCTCAGAATAATTGATTTATAGAGTTTTAGATAGACTGTAGATATTACCTGAATGTGGAAGATGCACAAGAGGATGCTAGCAATGGGTAGCAAGCTATCTTCAGGAGATAGAGACAGACTGGTGCTGCATACAATGAAAGAGCATCAAAATGAAAGTTTGGTTCTAAATATCAAGGCAAAATGACTCAATTAAACATCAAAAAATGCTGATAGTGCCTTTGCCTAAACTCACAGCAGCAGGAAGTATCACTTCCTAGACAACCTGATGTTACCAAGAAAGGACAAAAAGAGCAAGTGAGACTTTTCACTATTCAAGGGATTATTCTCGGAAAAGCTATTAACCATCTTTTGAGTCATATCATAGTGTTGAGTACTGGTTATAGATGATAGAGTTATTTTCTATGTTTGGCCAGAAGCTGTAAAAGGCTGTTTCAAACAATACACAAGAAGGGTGACCGCTAAATAACCCTTTTGCATTTTAGTGGCCTTGAAGAAGTCTAGGGGAAGAAAATCGAAAATCCTCAAGGGTCTCACTTTTGGTTTTAGCTTTGCATGTTTTTCGATTTGTTCAGGGGACAATCTTAGTGCAAATTGTTTAGGTCATAATAATCAGGCGTATGCTTCACAGCCTGAATTCAGCATGAAGTGTCTTAACACGTCAAAAGACTAGTCAGAAACTTCAATACATTTCTTAAAACACATTTAGGGTGGTCACAACACATGATATGAAACGTCACCTAGAAAACTATAGTTTTGAGAGCTCCCTACCTTAAATATGGAGCCAAATACACAAGAGCATAAACAGCATAGCGCGGTTTCCCGGTATCCAACCACGCGAAAACCCAACTCTACAAAGTAAATCACGAAATCAATCACACCTTAATCCCAAGTTAGTTGGGCACAGCCCTAACTGATTTGGAACTACCACAACCCTTCACCTTTCGAACAAATGATGATGAATATGCAATGAGAAAAATCTCACCATCCAATTAAAATACGGAATGATACTGATAATTCCCATGACAGCAAACCGCGCATCAGCAGAATCAATCGGGGATTCACCATCTTCATCCTCCGAGTAAGTAGTCGGGAAAGCCCACGAGCCCAAAATGCAAGCACCGATAGCAGCGGCGTAAGGCACATCGTTTGCAAACTCTGCCCTGCAAGTTCCATTTCTCAATCTTCTCTACAAAATCAATAACAATTTAACATATGTCAGCTCTATTGGTATTTCAGTTAAAATGAGATTAGAACAAGTAATAATTAAGTTAATTACCAGATTATGCTTGTTGCGGAGGCGAGCTCGATACAGAGGTCGGAGAGCTGGTAAGAGAGAGGATCGTAAAGACGGTTGACAAGTTGAAAAAAGTACAGCTGTAGTAGAAGTGAGAGATTTCATCGTCGGAGATAGAGAACGGCAACGGCAGCATCTAATCTGTGCCGGCGAAGTGTTTGGTAATTGAATTAGGTTAGGATTATGGAACTATTAGTACGCATGTTAATTTAGGAAAAGATTCGTGAATACTGTACGTTTTAGAAAACAGTGCCCCCTAATAAAAAAAGGAATATCTTATGGGTCCTGTTTGGCGCTTTTCATTTCCGAAAGCGACCTAAAGTGAACTTCTTTTATTCATTTTCATTATATGATGGATGCATGGAAGTTATTTTACCACCTAATATCAACATACTATTCCTAAAAGGTATAGCAGACCTTATTTTATCCCACCACCTTTATGTAACCAACCAAAAGAAATAAAAGGACTTCTAATTAACAAAAAATGTCCAAATATCAATTGGATCCAACAGTAACAAATCCATCTCTCCATTTATGCAATGGCAATTTGGCAACGGCCACAAATATCACCCTGTTGAGGGATTCTTCTGAAGCAAAAAAGCTTTATTGAACACATCTCATGGTCACATATATGTTACAAAATTACAACTTGATATGACTACAACATAAACAAGGGATCTACAAATAAAATTGGGAATTGAATCCCCCACACCCACCCTCAGCCTTCCTCTTCCCGCCGAGCCCTTCCTCCAGATCTTCTATATCTAAAAATAAATAATAATCCCTTGGCGTGAATCTGCACAAGAAGCTTGTTTTCAGCTCGTACTCGTCAAACAAATGAAGAAATTATCTATGCGTTGACTATTCTGTTTATTGCTACGTGGAGATGGATTCTTCCCACACGAGCTGTTCAACAAGGACAAGTGCATGATTCAGCGGACATAAGCATAATTACACTCTGCCTCTTCCTATGCTTCAACCTGCAAAAGCAAACGACGCTGAAAAAGTCTGCTCAAGGCATTCACATGCGAGTAAAGAATTCTAAATTGTCTGCTCTAGCAACATCAAATGGGCACCTGAATATACACGGTGTTTACACATGAAAAGTATCATTCGTCATCAGGATTCCAATTCTCTTCTGTCCCCATCCTCTCCGCAACTTGACATGGCATTTAACCGCTGTTGCAACTGGTAGCAGATGAAAAACCACTGTTAGCAAAACATTGGATGCTATTAATAAACCTAACTCAAGGCCTAGTTCTCTAAACCTCATAAAGAAGAGAAATATCTCCACACAGTTGATCTTCCATCATTATCTTTCCATTCTTTCTTCCTTCAATTCAATAAATACTACATGGACCTTTGCATCAAAGAAACAAGTATGCACTCACCTGCCAGTATTTTAATTTTTCTGCAGTTAATTCATCTGTCAAATTAGTCATCCTGCAAAGTAGAGAGAAGATCAGTTCTTTAATTAAGAATTCTACATAGAACTGTGAGAAAATTGCACCACAGTTGACTTGGTATCCACAGTGGACTGACCTAGTCTGAAGCTCAGATATTTTGACTAACAATAGCTTCTCCCTCTCAGAAACGGCTGCTTCAACCTGCAAACCAGTAGTGTCTTTATCAAAACGAATGGTTGCCATGTGATAAAAGACAAAAGTACCCAACAAGAGACAAATATTTATATAGCTCCATGTAAGCATTTGCAGTTTCTTAAGTCTTAAAGATGAGCATATTTTCAAAGCAAAGACATGTACTTACAGTTCCATTGTTCTCTGGGCGCTGTAGGGGAGATAACTTCCCATTTTGAGAAGCTGAGACAGAATAAGAAATTTCATTTTTACGTAAACCTGAATCCATGTTACTATTGGTAAATATATTTCTTTACATAAGGACATCAGACATTTCTTCTGCATACTTACAATCTCCTGCCTCAGATAGTTGCAAGCTACTCAATAGATTTACGATGAGATCCTGATAACAAATGCAATAGCAATAAAGAGTTAGAACAACCACAGAAATGGAAATGGATTAGTTAACTCTGAATTTAACACTTCCTTTCTTGTTTTTGTTGTCTGTGTTTTTTGCTGTGGGGGGGAATGTGGGGAGGGGGGGAGGACATGGATCATGCATCCCTACTGTACACTGATGCCTTACCTGTTGAATTGATGTCTGTTGGAAGAGATTTTGTAAGTGAGGCATGAGAACTGAAGCAGGAACATTGTTAAGGCCAAGTTCCTTGGACGGTTGACAGGGTGGCTGAAAATATATGAAAATTGCAGTATTATTATGTCAATAAGTTCTTTACTTTTTCACTTGGTTAAGTCAAAATAGCACCATTAGGGTGGAGCTCAAGTTTCAACATATTCACATCATTTAATTACAGCACCAAAGAAAGGGATAATACACACCATTTGTTTAGATTCGACCAGCCATTCTCCAACACTAGCAGACTTCCTAAGTGGTGATCCCTGAGAATCACAGAAATCTTGTGTCAAAGATACAGCAGGAATGAAATACTTGAGTTGTTTTAAGAAGGCAACACCAAACCACTTACTTGGGAAGATCGTCGAGGAACTGTACATAATGGAATATCCTAACATACATATTTAAGTTAGCAAATAGTCATCTAAAAGAAAAAGAATGAAAAAGATATGATTTACCTTTACAAGATCTACATTTTCTGATGTTACAGAGAAACGGCCTTTTATTTGGACCAAGTTCGGCTTCGACTTGTCATCCAAAGAATCTTTGAATCCTGAACAAATAAAAATTATCATTACTGCAAAGAGAAGTCTGCCTTTATTAACATGCCATCTAGATTTTTCCCGTAAACTCTTATCAGTCTTACACAACAACAATAACATACTCGGTGGAATCCCACAAGTGGGGTTCGGGGAGGGTAAAATATACACAAACCTTACCACTACCTCGAGATAGAGAGGTAGTTCCCGAAAGACCCTTATCTCAAAAATATCATCCCCAAGAGCAGAAAAATACTAGATATTAAAGAAAATGACTGCGGTGAAAAGCAAATGATAGTCTATAAAGACAATAAAGTAACAAATAAATGACGGACAATAATAACACAATATATAAAGACACAATAGCAAAAAATGAACTTGTCTTGAAAGCATTCATACCCCCAGATGATTTAATTGGAGCAGATAGACTATTTCCTGATGCTCGGTTTGGAAGCATTAAAGGGCCACTAAAGCTGGGTGCTCTTCGCACTGGAAGAGCTTTATCTCCTGGTTGTTGGTTTTCAATCTCACTTCTGCAAGAGCAGCATAAGTTACCTCACTGAAAGTTCTCATTTGATAACAGTTGTCCAAATAAACAGTATATTTCGATATGCAAATGTTCAAATAAAGCACAATGAACTACAGTAGAATGCTATTGGATAATTTACACGCTGATTTTAGCCTCCATAAAATGTATCCAAGGCACTAATTTTAGAGAAAATGCCGGTGAGAATTCCTTCTCCCATGGAAATCTTTTTGGTTCGGCCGAAGAAGCATTCTTAAAAGGAAATCAGGGACATGCCATGTTGGTAGAGAGACCAAGTTTGAGCATTCAGTTTCGATCAATTTCCTTTCACTAAAATGATATGAAAAGAAAGGCTATTTAATTCCTGGGTATTAATAAACCATCATAGTTCAAGTTTTGGTGCAATGTTTTTCCTTTGATAATTTGTCTTGGTGCAATGTAAGATAACAGTAGAATAAGAAAACAATCAGTCGTACAGAACCTTTCGGAGTTTCGCGCTCTTTCTGATGCTGAGTGAGTAAGTACAGGGCCTGCCATAAGTGGTCCACTCTGACTTTGACGAGCTTTAGGTGTTTGAGTTCTACTCTTGGCCGGTAAGGTATCCCTGTCTGAGGTTAGCGGTGGCAACTCTGTTTTTGATGCATTCTTCTTCAGTCCATTTTTCTCCCAATGATCAAAATCTAGCGGAATACTTTCCAAATCTTTTCCTTTCTTGATCTCATATTCAGCTACTGGCACTTCACCAACACTTTCTTGCTCACTGGGAACAAGATGTATCAACAAAAACTATAATTGAGATGATAATAATCCATGATCTACCTTGACCAAAAATAAAATTTAAACTAATGGCTCACATAATCTTAGCCCATCCACAACCAATACCTAAACTATCATATTTTGGTGGTGATGAAAAAACTATTATTAATGTTATCCCCAGGAGAGAGCAGTTAGTTCTCATAAAATATGTGGATGTTTTTTAATCTTCTGAAGAAGATAAAAAATTTCACTGAGAATACCTGGTTTGTACTTGATTCCAGGGGAAAAAATACAAGCTCCAGAAGAGAGGATATCATGGATAAACTAACTTCTTAAATCCAAAACACACCTGAGAAAAGCGCACATGGTTCGAAACCCGGTGGATAATGGAACACGCCTCTACCCTTCTACCCTTGACGTAAATACGGCAAACTAACTTAAATATATCAATATGGACTCTACAAACAAAATTTAACATGAAAGCACATATATACAGCACCTCTATTTGTATGATGCACTTGTATTGTGGGATATTCAAGATGTCTGACACCATCCTGTAATATAGTCTATAAGTCTTCCACAACTTCCTATGATAAACATTCGTTGAAGTATCCAAATTTCTAACTTCAACATGATATTTTCAGTATCATGATATTTTTCAACCATTATTTTAATATTTATTCCATCAATATTATATATAAGTCAAATTAACATCTTCAACTCAGCATCCAAAAAATAAGACTTCTTAAATGAAAAGGTGGACGTATAATGGTTGGCCCAAAAATGGTTTAAGTAGTTCTAACACTTAAAAGAACATTCAAGCTCATTAAAGTTCAAAATTCAAATAACAACAACAACATACCCAGTGGAATCCCACAAGTGGGGTTTGGGGAGGGTCGAATGTACAGACCTTACCACTACCTCATAGAAGTAGAGAGGTTGTTTCCTAGGAACCCTTGTCTCAAAAATCCATAAGCAGAATAAACTAGATATGACAAAAAGTAAAAGAAAGGAAATAGCAAAAAAACGACTAATAACCAAAAGCACATGACAATACGTAAATATGATACAATTAACACATAAACAACAAATAA
>JAOTQJ010000102.1:25112152-25127277 GCA_025642045.1 Solanum sejunctum
AAAAAAATTAAACATTTATCTTGAACTTTGAAAAATTCAACTATTTTGAACTTTGAAAAAAGTCTAAAAAATTTAATTATTTTAAAATAGAGAGAGTAACTACATTAACATGAAATGTTTAAAAAAAAATCCAATCTATATAAGGATTAGGCAGTGATATATACCCAAATCAAAAACTTACCTAATCCTAACCTTTTTTAACAAAACATTACTTAAAATAGATATTTTTTTATGTGTTTATATTTTAAATATCATTACTAAAAATTCTGCCACTTCACTTTTATCAATTTTGATATCATTTGGTTTGGGCAATGTCATTTTGGGCCTGTTGAGGCTATGAGTTTTGGAATACCAGATCCACTTCAAAATGTATATTGGCCAGCCTTATGTGAATGGATTATTTAGTTTTTGAATTTAGAGATAATTAATTTTTGTTAGTTTCTGTTATAAAATATATATTACTTTTAACTATATTTTTTATTTATAATTTAAATATACCTTATTTAAAAATATTTGCAATTTATAGCAATTATACTATCCATTAAAAGTGAATTAATGTGTAATATATGTATTAAAATATATAATACTTGTTTTGGTTAAAAAAACTACAATATGTATAAAAGTAATTTTGTATGAAATATAAATGTTTTATTAGTGTCTTAAAATGTATCTGCATTATATATTAAAAGTGAATTATACATGTAATATAGATGTATTAGAACTATATAGCTATAAATGATAAATATTTTCTGAATATGATATATTTATATAAATTTTTTTAATTTACTCAAATTTTCCTTTTAGGTTTTAACTTTCTTGGTTAATTTCTGAAGGTAAAAATAAAAAAAGAATTTCTTTTGGCCGAAAATGGCAGAAATGTGGATAGAAATTGAATATTAGCTAAACTGTTGGATAAAAATAGTAAATCCAAGTAATTGAAAATCACAAGAGGGTTATCAACCTATGTTTTTCAATCTTATTGTATTTTTAGACACATATGTTAAGGCTTAGGGAGGAACACAGTAAGTTATAGATAAGATTTGTATGATTTTGTATCATAAGGTTACATCATATTATTTTTGGCTGACACATATAAAGTTTGTAGAGGGGGGTGAGGGAATCTCCTACCCTCCAAACTAGCTTGTACATGTATGAAACCTCTAAAATTTTAATAATTTTCATAGCATCATTGATCAGTGAGATAAACGAGTTTCTTTTATTTTTGTTAGAATTTTGAATTCACATTATTGAAATTGATAAATTCTTGATAGAATATATAATGCAAATATAAATTAGTTGAGTAACCAAACTCTAAATTCTACAATTAAATTAAAAAAACAAAAAAACTTAGTATCATTAAATGTTAATATCAGTCCAATTAAATTTTAAAGTATCCTATAAACTTACCTAAAATTACCTTTTTTTTATGTTCAATTGTTCTTTTTGGGATATATCATGTTCGTATCAATTAATAACTGGTTTTATTTATCATGGGAGAAAGTAGAACAAGTATGCACGTTTTTAATCAATATCATTGACCATTTCACATGCTTAGATGCATCACAATAAGAATAAAATCAAATATTTGAGAGATCATTAAATGAAAGTAACTAAAAAATATCTCGTATAAATTGAAACGAAAGTTATTTTCTAATCAATGCTTCCATACATGTTTATATCAAGATAAAATAATTTATACTAATAAAATAGTTACAATACAATTATATCTGTTGGTAATATATGGATAAAGACTATATATCAAACTTAATCTTCTGAGCAACAATCCAACCTAAGCTTCTTATGCCTCTATCAAGTGGCGTCAGTTCTACTCCCTCCCTTTCAACGCACAATATATAAGCACGGACTCAATAATTTTTGAATTGTCGAGATTTTTTTTCTTCTATCATTTTTTTTTTATAATTTTCTTTATGAGTTATCCATACTTGCAAATTGGTTTGAACCATTGACTTAAAGAGAGAAACATTGTCTTTTTAGGATTTGGAAGCATCCATCCAGTGGCGTGTGTTTGCCTCTATTACCGATCAATCAACTATCAATTATCAACTATCATATTCCTCTTTTTTTTGTTTGTATTCTATGTAATTGTCCAAATCCAAGATAAACACCTTTTTATTTTTGTTCCTTTATATATATATATATATATTCTTCCATTCATTTTTCTTTAACCATACAAGTCAATGTAGAAATTATGAGAATAATTTTTTCTATACGCAACAAGGGTGGTTTCTATTAATTCTCACGCATTTAACAAATTGACATGTATGGTTCTAGGAAGACTATGTTTCTCTCTATAAGTCAAAGAAGCAAATGAGTACGGATATGATGAAACGATAAAAATTTTAAATTCTTTTATTTTATTAAATAAAAATTTATAATTAATTGAATTTTAATAATAAATCTTATATAGTTAAAATTCAGATGAATCGAGTCACTAGATTTTCCATGCTTCTTTCTCAAAATTTAGTCCCACACTACTATAGGGGAGGTATCTAGTTAACTGACGGTGGACGTTTTCAACTTTTTATTACTTTAGTTCATGGCTAACACACGCATTCTGTGGGCGTTTTCAACTTGGACATATATCAAAAAAAATTAATAATTCAAAACAGTTACTCCTTTAGAATAATATTTTATTATAATGATGCAAGTTCTTTTCTTTGTTATTTTTTTTAAATAACGATTTTTACATTGTATTATGAGATATTATGTGTTTTAATTCTATGACAGAATTTTGCTATAGCAACTAAAAAAATTATAGGGACAAAATGAACGATTGCATATATAAGAAATATTTTTGTTTAAAAAGTATGTTATGAGTTTTCCAAGGTGTACTTCATTTTAAATCAAGATAAAATTAAAGAAAAGTGTTGTAAATTATCGTTAAAAGACAAAATTTGCATATTAGTTAGCAATTTCAAAATTTGAATTGAAATATTTTATTAGAATCAAATAAAATGTTGAATTAAAATAGAGTTTAGTGTGAATATCTACTGACGAAAAGTTGGTTATGTGTATATTAAGCCTATCTAATATTATATCACCAAGTCCCATACCCATAAGTACTGAAACATCCATCGACTCAAATTATAAAGTACAAATGTACAATATTAATCTTAACATTACAGTTTGGTTTTGTGTACTATTATCTTTATTTTTATTTTTTTAAAATTTCTTATTCTTGTTGCTTTTAACAAGGAAATGATGATGATACTCCACAAAAAGTAGTGGAGGTAGGCACAAATAAAAAGAAAAATCAATCCATTATATAATTATTATTTTAACTGTAATTTGAAGCTACTTGACACTGGTAATTATGAGATTAATAATAAACAAAGTGTGGAAAAGATCAACTTTACCTTTGCGCGCTTTACAAAGCGTATACCATTTGCACAATTTATGTGTATGTCATTAAGCAATTATTGTAAGTTGACAATTAGCGTGAAATTATTCTCTATTTATTTAATTTTAACTTGTACAATATGCATTTTGCATTTCTTTTCAAAAGGAAAAATCAATAGATCATCTTGGTAGGTCTATTCAAAATTGAACCCCCAAAAAAGTTATTAGTTTATCGATACTGAGTTATTGAATTAGTAATTTTGATAATGATTTGAATTTTTTTATTAATGATTTTAAATTTTAGGTTCTTTCTTAATGGGTTAATCGATAATTTGATAATAAATTAAATAATTATATTTGTATTCTTTGATATATAAATTCTTTGATAGTTCATACTTTTACTTTTTACTGTCTCAAATTTTCAATTATTCTACAATATGATAGTGTTTGCTTTTGAGCAAAATGCAATTTGTCAACTCATGTGTATAATTTATTTGATTTGTCACCTTTATTATAATTAATTTTTAATAAAGATTTTCTTTTGTCAAATATTAATGATAAATTAATATCTTAATAGTCTTGTAATGATTTAGCATATTTAATAAACTTCAAACCGATCAATATGCAATCCTACGTCTGAATGTTAGCGGAGCAAGATGGACATAAGGAAATAAGATGCCTTGGTTATTCATAAATTGAATTTAAGAAATTGCTTTTTTGAATTTTTTATGTTTAAAAGTGAAGATTTACGATCTCTCGTTTTAAAAAGTCTGAGTGGATTAGTAAAAAAATTGTACTACAAAACCTAATTAATTTGGAATTAAAAAGCAACTAGCTAATTGATTACGAGTAAAGAAGGGAGAATGATTAGCTAGGTGTCAGTCAGTCCACGTCCTTCCTCTATTTCTTATGCCTAATTTTCAGGTACTTGTTTCCTAATTAATTGTTTAAATACTCTAATTATTTCATTAAACAATGTTTGCATCTTGTTTTACTATCCAAATTGTCAAGTACAAAATGTCCAATTTGGGGCCATACCTATAGATATTTATTTATAGCCTGCTTGAATTATTAGTCAAAATGCAACAGCAATTTTTTTTTATATCCCAATTATTTGTTTGGATTCAGCTAGTGAGCTAGGCTGAACTTTGTTCTACCTAGTCTATTTAATGACGTTTTAGATATACTGTGACACTTTTTTTTAACTCTTTTAATCAAAGTGATAAAAAGTCATTTCATTCGTTTTAATTTATTTATTTAATTTTTTAATTTTAAATTAAAAATTAATAAAATATATCAATACATATTAATCTTGTGATTTTAAATTATCACATGAAAAGTTAGAACCATAAGATGAAAAAAAAAGAAGACATTTTTATATTAAAAAATAAACTAAAAATATTCTCATAAAAAAAATTAATCCAAATTTAAAATATTCTCTAAACTAGATGGAGGGCACTTATTACGACCACTTTATACAACACTACACGTAAACATAGATATTTATTTAAATTAAATTATTGATTTGATTTGATTTTACACTTTTCCAAATTGTTGTAAATTTCTGCAGAAAAAGTATTTTTAGTTGTCATTTGTCAAGCAACCAACAGGAAGAATCTCTTTGACCCTTTTAGCCAATCAGATAAAGATTGATGAATGATTTTTCCATGTCCATATTTCTATTTAATAAATATAAAATTGACATTTCACTCATTATATTCGAAAAAGAGCTTTCAATCATAATATTCGAATATATGTTTATAGCCTTTTTGAGAATTACTGGTTAATACACGTCTTTATCCAAAAATGTTAAAAAGATTGATTTATAAAGAGCTAAAATTCATTTATTTATAGATTCCTAAATTTAAAATGAATAAAATAAAACAAAAGAAAGAAAGAGACATAAAATGCCAAAAGTTGGATTACTTTATGATGGAAAAACCTCCTCTACTAATACATTATCCTTGTGGATTCGTATTTTTATTTTTATTTTACATTAAAAAAGATTAACTAGTTAAGTATAACTTAATTGAATATAAAATGTTATATTACTCTTTTAACCTGCCATATTGAGCTTGTTCTAAAAAGTTTCTTGTAACTATAATATGATCCACATCATATAGTAGAGTCATCTTTGTGAAAGCGAGTTAATTGACATATTTTTTTAAAAAAATCACATTATACATAAAAAAAAAAAATTTGTCTCAAATTAATTAAATTTTTAATTTTTTTTCAATGTTCAAAATAGTTGAATTGTTCAAAGTTCAAAAAGAATGTTTGAAATTTTTTCATATTTGCCCGTTCATTTATTAAAATTTTATAGAGATAAATTACACTACATATTTATTATTTCACAAAGGAAGGACAATAGTAAAAAATATGACGTAAATTTTGTCTTTGAATATTTTTCTTAATATATGTGTATTATCTCACAAATTCAATTGTTATAGAGGGCAATAGTACATAGAATATAAATTATATCCTAATTAGATGTAGACTTAGAGTATTGTTTACAAGTCAACAAAGATGAACTCAATAACTTTTATTTAAATCTTATATTTCTTTTTTAAAAATTCATTAATTATATACAAATTATTAATTCATAGTACATTAACTTAAAAATTAAAATCTCGAATTCCGGCTACATCCATGATCCCAATAATGCATGTGGAGGTCAATGATAAGGTCACCATGCTAGCAAGAAAGTCGTTAAATGAACACTCTCCATATATGGTGGTTATTTTTTCCTATCTTTTTTGTGTGGGTACATACATAAATATAAATTTTCTTTCTTAGTATTATGAAAAAAATAATTAGTATTCATCATAAAATTAGTCAACGTACACTACAATTATATAAACAACAACAGAATTAGTACAATATTATAAATAAGGTCGAAAAAAGATAAAATAAGAGAAAACTAGAAATGAGAAGGAATATTTTAAAAATAAGAATTTTATTAAAGAAAAAGACTATGATTTGAGTTTGGATTTAAGTTGATTTACAAATGACTAAAATTACTCCTATTTATACTTTACAAAAAATATCTTTGCAAATCTTCTAACTATCTAATAAAAATCCAACCTATTTTATAATTTAAATATTAAATGCTCTGTAATATCTAGATTTTCTAAATATAAGTATCAAAAATATTATTCTAAAAACATCCTATATTTTGTATATTTAAAAAATCATCTTTATTTTTCACAAAAGTTGTGTTTGATAGAGTGTTAGACATTATGGAGGTAATATTATATGAGTAAGAAAAAAAAGGTATAAATCCAAAATTCTATGACCAGATCCAAAAGGTGATAAAGTTGAAGACAAATCCCATATGAAGAAGCTGTAGGAATTGTTCACTATTCACTTCACTATAAAAAGTTTCATTCTTTCAGTTTAATATCTTTTTATGGTTAAAAATATTCCCAAGAATTATTAGCAGCTGTACTTCATTATATTTGTACCTTCCACCATTGAAGCTAACATTTCAGCTCTTCCTCAAGGTATGTCTTTCTCTTCCATTTCAAAGAAAAAAATAGAAATAATTCTGTAGTATGCTTAAATTGTGACTTTGAACTGTACCAGTTGAAGTCATGAATAATAACAACAGAGAGCTAGAGCAAGTTGGCGATGAATGCGTGGAGGAGGAGTTGTCAGAGATCGCGATGAGAATTCAACCTTGGACTAAACAGATCACGTTACGAGGATTGGTTGCTAGTACAATTATTGGTTCCATTTACAGTGTGATACAAATGAAAATGAACCTTACAACTGGGATCAATCCTAATCTCAACGTATCAGCTGCTCTTCTTGCCTATGTTTTCATTCAGGCCTGGAATAAGATTCTTAAAAAACTCGGATTCGTCTCTGTTCCTTTTACAAGACAGGAAAATACAATGATACAAACATGTTCTGTAGCCTGCTACAGCATTGCTCTGGGAGGTATCATCATAATTAATCTACCAATGTGTTGTTTTAGATACATATTTTTAATTAATTATTTGTGATTATGCAGGTGGACTAGGATCTTATTTATTGGGAATGGACAAGAAAACTTATGAACTAGCAGGGGTTGGAACAGTTGGAAATACATCAAACAGTTATAAGAAACTTGAAATTGGTTGGATGACTGGATATCTTCTTGTTGTTTGTTTTATTGGACTTTTTGTATTAGTTCCTCTTAGGAAGGTATTTTAAAACCTTAAAAGTTCTTTTTTAACATTTGAATTTTCATTATTAATTGATGAAATCAATATTGCTTTCCAATTATACACAGGTCTTGATAGTGGATTACAAGTTGACTTTTCCAACTGGAATGGCTACTGCTGTTTTAATTAATGGATTTCATGGAAAGAATGATAAAAAAGCTAGGTAAAATTACTCTTTTTTTCCTTTAAAAAAGCTTTCTTTTAAAGTTTTTAAAAACTGCTGTTGATTATTTTGCAGAAAGCAAGTGAAAGGTTTCCTCAAGTTCTTTTCCTATAGTTTTAGCTGGGCTTTCTTTCAGTGGTTTTATACTGGCAAACAGGATTGTGGATTTCAACAGTTTCCTACTTTTGGATTAAAAGCATGGAAACAAACGTATGTCGACAACCCCATGTTTATCTTAGGAATTTCACTTACTTTTTTGGCACTTAACATGTAGATTCTGTTGTGGTGTAGATTTTACTTTGATTTTAGCTTGACTTATGTGGGAACTGGAATGATATGTCCACATATAGTAAACATATCATTGCTTCTTGGGGCTATTCTTTCATGGGGTGTAATGTGGCCTCTCATTGCAAAACTTAAAGGAGAATGGTTCCCTGCTGATGTACCAGAATCCAGTATGAAGAGCCTTAATGGTTACAAGGTTAATTAATAATCAGATTCCCTGTTTTTGCTACATATATTTTCATTTTCTAGTACTATAAATCTCTTTCCATATAGGTCTTCATCTCCATCGCGCTCCTCCTTGGTGATGGGCTCTACAATTTTGCCAAGATACTGTATTTCACACTGTCTAGTGTTCACGACAGGTTCAAACGCAAAAATCCGAGCCCAGGTAAACTTTATCATATATTCAGATTAACTGTAATTACTGTCTGATGATTGATGTATGTTAAGTACTTTGATTACTAGATATATCAGCAGCAGGGGTGAGGCGGAACAAGAAGTCAGAGGATGTGAAATACGATGAAGCATTTATTAGAGAAAGAATTCCAATGTGGATAGGTGGTGTGGGGTATTTAGCATTGGGGACTGTTGCTGTGATTATGATTCCGTTGATTTTCCATGAGATCAGATGGTATTGGGTGATTATAGCTTATCTTTTTGCTCCGTCTTTAGCTTTCTGCAACGCGTACGGCTCAGGTTTGACTGACATAAACATGGCGTATAACTATGGCAAAGTGGGACTATTCATGATGGCTGCATTGGCTGGTAAAGAACATGGTGTCATTGCTGGTTTAGCTGGTTGTGGTTTGATAAAGTCAGTAGTTAACATTTCTTGCATTTTAATGCAAGATTTTAAGACAGGGCACTTAACATTGACATCTCCAAAAACTATGTTTCTTAGCCAGGCTATTGGGACAGCTTTAGGCTGTGTGATAGGTCCACTATGTTTCTTTTTGTTTTACAATGCATTTGATATTGGCAACCCAAATGGTGAATTCAAGGCACCTTATGCATTGATCTATCGGAACATGGCAATTCTCAGCGTGCAAGGCGTTTCAGCTTTGCCTCAACATTGCTTGCAGCTCTGTTATGGTTTCTTTGCATTTGCTATCGCGATAAATTTGGTGAAAGATCTTTCTCCAGAGAAGATAGGGAAGTGGATGCCATTGCCTATGGCGATGGCGGTCCCATTTCTAATTGGTGGTTATTTTGGTATTGATATGTGTATAGGGAGTTTGGTTGTGTTTGTGTGGCATAAACTTAACTCAAAGAAAGCTAAGGTGATGGTTCCAGCAGTTGCTTCTGGTTTGATCTGTGGAGAAGGTCTATGGATTCTTCCTTCATCTATACTTGCTTTGGCAAAAGTAACTCCTCCAATCTGCATGAAATTCTTGCCTTCTTGAAGAATTTGAGTGTCCAACTGGTCGTCCATAAACAAAAACTAATGTACTGATTAAAAGAAAGAGAATTATGAAGTCACCTACAGCTCGTTTCCTTTTTGTTTTTCCTGCCTAGCCTAGGAATTGATAAAGTTGTACCTCACAGATGAAAGGTGGCATTCATTTACAATAAATGTTTTTTGTACCTTATATCAATTAACCATGATTCAGGTATGTGTCTTACGTTCAGTAGTTTAGAGTAAATATCAAGCGCGGGATTAATTGCGTGTTTTGTTTTCAATCAGATCAATTAAGAGTCAATTGCACATGCAGATATCAACAGTAAACAACGCGAATAAGCAGAAAAATGGTAACTTGCTGCGAGTAGGATCAATCTTGTTTACAAATGTATATGAATATATCTTAAATGCACAAATTAAATAGCTACGCAACATCTCCTCTTTCAATTTAAATAAGCAAATCAACTCGATAGACGATGACAAGAGAACCCTCTAAGAATTTAATTTAACAAAAGTCTCCTTAATCCACATCTATGAAACACCAGTACAAGCTCAAATATCTGTAGTCCTGTGAAGTACATCCGCTTAAAATAGGAACTTCAATGAACCTCATTTCATGTGACAAAACAAATAATATACAAGTGTACATTAGCAACAGACTAAAGAGGCTAACAAATCAAGCTTTTCTCGAACAGGTATCCCACCTTTGAGGTTGATCACATAGTTACAGGCAAAAAGCTTATGAAGTGATGATGCCTGCCAAAACATCACTCTTGCCCCTTGCACCTATCGTGTAAACCAAACGAATAGCATCAAGCCACCAGTCCAAAGATTCCCATGAATCAGCAATCTGAGAAAGAGAAGAATGCCACAAGATTATGCAAAACGAAAATTTCCAGGGAATTAAAACTCCAAAACTGGAGATGTAAAATTTTAGGAGGTGCTCCAATCAAAAGAGTAATCTTAAAATTGAACATATTTAAGAACTTTGTTTTCCCACTCTCACACCTTCATAATGTTTTACGAATAAAGAATGATAATCTGCACACAATGTTCATCTTCACCTCCGTAAACCATTGGTTATCTTTTCTGAACAGACCAAATATAGATAGCACGACTCGTAAAGGTAGCTTAAAATTAGTGATATTACCACAATATCTTTGTACAAACCTGAAAACAAGTCCTACTCAGAAAGTAAGGACTGAAAATGTAATCGAGTGGGCTAGAAGTGAGATAAACTGATAAAGATAAGACAAATGGGTCTGTTCGAAGAGTTGATGATATCTGAAGACAGCCCAAATGCAGTTTTAGATGTTACCAAAGTAGGCCTTTCTGTGGCACGAGAGTAAGAGAGGGAGGAGGGCATTACAATCATGGAATTCTCGCTATGACCACAGAGAACGAAAAGTAGACTTGACATAATCAAAGTGGACATCGATAGCTCATAAAAGTCAACTCGTGTCTAAAGGATAACCAAATTTCCATCACAAGATGAAGAAAGGTGATTCAGTCACCACAGTAAACAGGTCAAGGACAGCAAAGGGTAGGTCCAGGCTTGATGTCAATAATATTCCATAAAATTCAAAACACGAAGGCATAAGGCACAATGAAAGGATGGGCCTGTTTTGCCAAGGAGGCAATGACTTTAGGAATATCAAATCATCTGCTAAAGGAAGCAATCAAAACACCCTATGTAGCAAACATTAGCTTTTATTGATGAATTACAACAAGTTACCCTCCTTTTAAAATAATCCATAAATGACTTGTAATTTTCATTGGCCAGGTTGTAAGAGAATGACTGTTTCAAATAATTAAGAAACATATGTATTGCTGTCTCAATTCATAGGTTTGTATAGGACGGGATCTGACACTGATTATCAAGTTAGAGAATATAGCAATCAAACAACTGCTGTTCTACAAGGCATATTTCATCCATGAGCTCAAATAGCTATTAGAAGTAGCCGCAGGAGACATCAAAAGTGGAAAATGTAAGTTGAGAAAGCATGAAGCATTACCATGTAAACTGGCCCATGAATCGTATCAATACGGAGGCCTGCACCGGGTGGTAATGTAAGATCTGCACAGGCTGATACAGAGATGATATCTGGCACATCAATTTTAATTGCTTGTCTACTAGGACTCGTATCTGCTGAATTTGATGAAAGGCTTCTTGACATGTGTCTTTGATCAACTTTACTGATCTGTCCAAGTAGGAAAAGGATTAGTTAATTACTAGTAAGGGAACTACAATTCTGTATCAAATTAAACATGCAAGAACACTCAGATCCATCATGTTGAAGACATAATTAAGAGCATAAGTGTGCTCTTTCTAACAGCTTAAACTTTTTAGATGAGATGATTACACTGCCACCTATTAACAAGCAGGAAAAGGAATTAGTTTAAAAGAGCCCATTTATTCATAAAAAAGGAATTAGTGCAGGAAAAGGAATTAGTTATTTTATAAGAAAGCCCATCTATTCATGACCACAACCAATTACTATCTATCCTTTTCGGTTGTCTGATCTGGAGAAGTATGCTCACTGTGAAGAAACTATTCGTAGAATGTGGGAAGATTATATTTTTAAAAAAATAGCTAGTTAGTACCCTTTTTATTATTTATTTCACTGATGGATCTTCGTAATTAATTATAATTTGACAAATTGCAGAGCTCTTTATTGTGCTATTAGTAATTTTTATCAAAATAGTGTGTTATGGTTTCAGGATAATGTATGATCTAGTTAATGATAATTTTGTGCCGAACTTACGAGAATTTTTTATAGATTATAGAATTTTATGGGTATAAGTCATGTTTCATGTTTTTCAAAAAAAAGAAAGGGGTTGGGTGTGGGGTGGGGTGGGGCGTGGGGAACTACGGTCAAAAACATTTTGAAATTTCAATCCGAACTTCACTCAAATTTGGTTTCCCAAAAGTACTTGGGAATCTATGGCCAAACACTAGCTTAATTTAATTATGCCATTATAATTGTGGTGAAACCTCATAGCATGAAAATTTCAAATGCAAGACACGTCTCCATATGAAGGTAGAGTTTTTAAATTCTCCGAGAAGAAAAAAAGAACCAGGCTCGTGTCCATAAATGTAGTGTATTTATTGCACACAAACTGAGGCATGGAAATGTTTTCACCTGTTGAAGTCCTTCGTGATTCAAAACAAACTGAGAACGCTTCCAGTCACTGTGTGGTGCAAGTGGATTACCAGCAGGGGGTGAAGTGAGATATCCAACCTTTAGGTAGGGCAGAGGTAGCTGAAACAGAGAAGTGCTTGTAGAACTTGATTGCATGATTTGACAAACTTACATGCCCAGTAAGATCAAATATGCTAAAGAAGAAAGAGCTTCACCATATGCTTATCCAAATAATCAAAATATTACATACTTAGAGCACTTGCTTCACTAGACTATTGCAAATGATATTTAACGGCAAAGCAAGAAGTTGTGTTTTTTCAGTAAAAAGATGGAAGGGATCCAACTTAGTAATGATTAAATTAGAATGACAAATTTATTCTATGTAGTTGCAAAATAAAAACTTGTTCTCTATTTCTATTTTCTCACTGACGGGAGAGACCGAGAGAGAGATTAGTTTAAGAGGTCTCATCAACTTCTCATTGACCTTTTCCTATCGCTTTTGCCATACTAAACAGCTCCTTTGAATATACAAATAAATAAAATGAGTATTTGCTATTTCATATAAAAGCTCTCAACCATTTTGAATTTTGATCATCATAATGTAAAATTGTTCTCCTCTCATCTGTGTTGTTAGAACGACGTAAGAAACTCTCATTTTGATTCTTACTAGATTTCAAATCTAAAGTTAACGATTTCAAAAAAAAAAAAAAGGATTTCAAATCTATCAAAAAAAAGGCTTTATTATCTCCTGTGTTCACTTCAGACTTCTCTTTAGCTGCATATAATTTCGTATATATCCAAGGTTTCATGCATAATAAAACAAATACAACAAAATAAGAAGGGGACTATTCAGAAACTACAGGATCCAAGCAAAAATACATACCATAGATCGCACAAGCTTCAAGGCACTTGTATAAACCTGCACAATGACAGCCAGGTGAAATGAGGACAACAGAGAAGGTGGGAACTCCACAATAAGTTAAAATAGAAGAATAGCCACTAGCTTGCTGATCACAACTTTCCTTCACTAGGTAACAGAATTATGATTAAAATCTTGAATTCCCTTCCATTGCAATGTATATAACAGGTTAAGAAGTTAATAATCTCTTTTGATATGGCTAGCCAAACCAGAGTATAGAGTTAATAAGAGATAATGACACCAGCACCAACAGTTACTATGTCAGTAGTAGATTAGTTCAAAGAAATTGTAAGGGAAGGCATGGATTAGAGAAAATGCATTTCTAACTTTACTCAATGTTCCCCCACTCCACTCCTTCCCCTTTTCATCACAACCAATTTCTATACAAACAGAAATACAATGGAGATAAATGGAGTCATATATTTGACCTACCGAGTAATTTGGTTTAAGTGCATGTGCAGCAGCAATGTAAATCGCAGACTGGCTGTACAACTCATTAGGAGAAATCTCTTTAGCATTAACAACTCCCCCTGTTCTTGACATGTCCTCTGCTAATCCATACTGCAAAAAAAAAAGGTGCAAAAAGAAGGTTATCATCATTTCCAGATTGTTCTTTCACATTGTTTAAGTTTCAATTTTCACTTAAGAAAGGACGAGGTTGCTGTAAATGATCATCACTCTCGCAAGTACAGAAGCCAGAAGGTGCAAATATGTTAAACCCACCAGAACAGTTCCAAGGTTGTAGATTGCCCTATGAAAATCAAATTGCAGTTGGATTGCTGCACGAAACTGCAAGTTCATAAGAATTGATGAGTGACGTGTGAGCCTAAACAAGAATTAGATAAAGAATGTTTCTTAGGATTCTACCAAAATATTAGACTTAAATGAGTTTGCAGTTTATTCTTCATATTTAGCCTCTGTGTCAAATAACATCAGTACCTTACTAATTGCTGTTTTGACAATTGTTAACTTTTCTCTTGCAGGAATAATTGCACTGAGTTCCTGGATGTATTTCGGAAAGAATAAGGTCAGATTTCAATTCAGCAAACTGAAATACACAGCAAAACTCAGGAACTATAATGACATAAATTACACTAAAGCCAATATATTAAAGTTGGAAAAAGATTGTCCAGGGTAGGTTTTTTCAAGTAAAGATACCTGCAAGGCAAGTCCCCAGTTGTTCAATGCCTGGAATGAGTCAAAGGAATTAGGTAGGAAAAACTCTTAAGGACAAGAAAAAATCCAAAATAGATCACTAGAAGATAAAATAATGCATCACAGGAGAGAAGCAGCAAAAGCTATGGTCTGGAAAGGAAAAACCAGAGAACTAGACAATATTACGGTTAGTTAAATTAGATTAGAAATTACCTGTGGACTGTTCCAATTGAGCTGGACAGCCTTTTCATAGTTCTTTGTTGCCTGAAAATTTAAAAGAACAAGAAAAGTTTGTTGAATAAGGATGAATTTTATTGTAAAAGATGAAATCGTAAGTTGCCAATCAAAACACAAAAAATGTGTTTGTAGTTTGTTTGTATACAAACAACAACATTACCCCAATGCCTCAAAGGTTGCCGCCTATTACGGGGTAAGGGGAGGTCGGATGTACGCAGCCTGACCCCTATGTTTAAAAACATAGCGCGACTGTTTC
>JAOTQJ010000102.1:25141289-25168986 GCA_025642045.1 Solanum sejunctum
CCAAGCTACATAGATAACGTGTTCCTCCTAGAAAGTAGGTGAATTTTCTTTTTTCTTTTTAAATAATTATTATGATATTCAAATAATTTATTGTAATTAATTCTATATAATTACTTTTCATAAACCAAATTATTCTATTTATTAATACTCAAATAAATAAATAAATAAAATCACTTAATTTTTTGATCTCATACTCAAATTTAATTGAGTGTTAGGCTTAAAATAAATAGAAACTAGCTTACTGTTAGACTTAAAATAAATAGAAACTAGCTTACTTGGCCATGATAAGGAAACGCACATCCTATTGTAATCCTCAAGCTAATTCAATAAAGCTTATCCACTCATTAAATTTCTTTCCCCTAGCTTTTCTTTGTTTCTTTTTGGCTTTTTTCCCTATCCCCCAGCCCCACGTCCCACAAGTAGATAAGGCGTGGAGTTATGGTGGTTCATTCGAATTTATTTTAGTAAAAAATTATATTAAAATAATTATATATATATATATATATATATAATTTTTTTAATTATTTTGTATATTTATTTTTTAAAATTTTGAATTTCCTTAACAACATGAATTAAGAATTTACCTGCTATTGACTTTTCGAATGTTGTTTTCTTGTCCTTTTAGATTCAATTATTTTCCCTCATTCCAGGCAATAAATAATTTTCAAAAGCTAACAAACTTCTGCAATGATAAACTTCATTCATTTAATTTGTTAATTTTATTTGTCCACTATATTATAAATTCGTAGAGTGCAAAAAATTATACAATAATTTATATCTTTATTAAGTATTAATTATACACATTTTTCAAAGCATTAAATAAACGGAGGGAATACTATTCTAGGTAGAAGAAATCCCAAGAAAATAAACTACTCTAGTATTCATTAACAGAAAACTTTTAGCGAGGAACGACTTTTTAACTTCCTTCTAAAATTGGTATATGGTAAAACTTTTTCTTCTTTTTTCCTTTTATTTCTATTAGTCAATTTAACAATGAGTTATTTGAGGGAACTTCTCGATATCCCAAATGTTTAACCAAAATTATATTTCTGGACTTTTGTCCAGCTAAATTAATTCTAGTTTGCAGTATAATTTAATATTTTCATTTTTATCATTGTACATATGGAGTACTTGTCTGTAGATGTAGACAAAACTATTCACTTATTTACTGGAGGAATTTACAGCGTATCTCTATTTTTTAAAAATCTACAAGTTTAAATTGTATTCCTCGTATTGTTACTCTCTAGAGTAAGCATAATATTTAAATCCATGTAATTCTCAATTGTGTTTCAAAAAGTGTGTCCTGCATTATTTTTTATCCACGTGAATATCAAGGTGTCATATAGTAGTTAAAAAATCGTAATTAGCGCATTATTGTACATGATTTGCCATGTAAATGTTACTGAATTAATTAAACCAGAATTGCAGAGTTGGAATTTATATATTAACGTGCAGATGTAAATTGAATTATTTCGTAGTAATTTTAACTTAATCTCACGATCATAAATGAGATATCAAAATTGAAAATTTCTTTGTTCTATTGCTCGCACAGTTGCACCCAAAGAAAAATGAGACAACCATATAGAATATTATTTAATTAATGGAAAAATATCATCCACATGGTTGAAGGGGGCCTAATCTAGAAGTTAGTTAAGAAAAACCGTGATTAGCATGTTAACATATTTATTATTGTTACATTTAAGTTTATGAAGAATATCATCCATATGGTCGATGGATGTCTTGATTAATTGTAGTTAAATAGTTGTAATTAGAAAATCAATATTTACTGCTATATTTAGATCGAATTTATTTCCATATTATATCATGGTTGTTTAGTTGATACATAGTCTTTAGCAGGATATACTATTAAATATTCACTTTGTTTCATATTAAATGAATTATTGAGTCATTTCACACATATTAAGAAAAAGAAACAAAGATAAAATTTAATCATATTTTTTTATTTTTATCCTTTTCAAACTCTACACACTCATTTAATTTAATGCATCATTTATTTCTCATACAAAACTCAACCTTAGAAATTTAAATAATGAAGGATAAAATTGGAAAAAACTTTTAACATATCCCTTGAAAAGTGAACAATTCACTTATTTTGAAACATAAAAAATTCTCTAATAATTGTATATATATTTTTTTTACATATTTTATCTGAATTTATTGGATTTTTAAAGTTATGACTAGCACGTTAATTTTGCATGAAATTCCTCGAGATTTTTACTAACAACTAATTTTTTATTAAAAAAAAAAGTTAAAAAATGATATTAATTTTGGATGGAATATATGTTTTCAAGGTCTTGCAGCCAGTAACTATGATTCTCTTCTCTTGGATATGTTCCCAACGTTGCTGGTAAAAACCATCATTTCCCTAGGTCGTTGGAAGTGTTTACTTTATTTAGTAAGAGTATTTTTTTTTAATAATATTTGAAGCGCAATGGTTTTTGACTAATTTATTGAAAATAATACGCAGTTCACGAATATATATAGATATATTTTATAAAAACTTACATGTTATTAGTTATTAGTGTATATTTTTTGACAAACAAATGTAGTTATCTAAACATATACCGCTGCAAATATAGACCCATTAATGAGAGTGTTTTGTAGGTTCATCATTTCCAATTTTGAAATCACACTTATCACTTGAGTAAAAACTTTCTTAAAAGTATAAAAAAAATTAGAGTATCATTTTTATTTTCTGTCAACGACAAAAAAGTAAAATGAAGACATGAAATTATTTTGTTTTAAAATAAAATCTCATGAAACTACAAATCTGGTCCGGGCCTGAAGTGACAATTTCCTTGAGAATTGATTTGCATTGCTCCATTTGTTAGAATGAAAAAGAAGGAAGCAAAATTTGTACGTACGTACAATCTTGTTTTCACATATAACGTGGAGAGATCATGAAAGCGACTTCGTATATATAATCTTCGTAACGTTATTCTCATGAACCATATATATCCTTATAAAGGACCACACAAGTTTTAGTTTTACTTGTTTTGTGTAATTCTTGTATATCTATTTTTGTATATGTAAAGACTAGGCAATTTTATTCTTTCAATAATTGTTATTGATATGTTTTAAGTATTTGAATCGAAAATAATATCTTCACTTTTACGTGATATAAAACTTGTGAAATTATATTGAATATATGTGTCATATATTGTTGTTGTAATTATAAAGAACATACTGAGTAATTAAAGGAAATAAAAAAATACAATTCAATAACTAGGTTCATCTCAAATTACAATTCGTATTTTTAAAGTATACACTTTCTAATATTTATTTATTCAAATTTTATGTCATAGGCATAAATATTCTAGAATATACTACACTTCTATTATGCGTGGTCAAAGTCTTCTTTGTTATCCATTTCCTATAAACTTCCAAATATTAAAGAATCACACCCTTCTAACTAGGAGTTAGCATTTTGGGTTCATATCTTGAAATCATGGATTATTCAAATATGTTACGTAAAGAAATATATGTAATATATACGTGGAGACATGTTTCAAATTAAGGAGTGCAATTTCTTGCTACATATCAATCCAAATTGATTGAGCAGTAATATAAATTCTTTAATTGGCACATGTTTCTTGGGCATCTTTTCTTTCTATATACAACAAGATGAAAGACTAATAACAATGAAATAAATTAAATGTCATTATTGAATTTGTAAATATCATTATTATAGAGGGCGAGAAAATATATATCTCAATTGGTTGAGATCCTTTATCCTTTCAAGTGATTGAATCAAATTTTATTCTAATTCCTTTCCTTCTTCTTACAATATAAAAAATAATGTTATTTGATAATAAAATCCCTTTTAAAATAATTTTAAATATTTTATACTAATCAAATAATATGAAAAAAATTTAGTTTAAAATCCTATGGATATGATCGTTGCACGCGAGAAATTTGGAATAGAACATGATATACTTCTAACATTATTTCCCAAAGACGTACTTTATCCAATATGGTCGGAAGTACGGGTAGATTCGTTCTACCAATTCAATTTTGCTACTCACAATATTATATATACTAGTCAATTCATTGACTATACGCCTCTTTATATTTTGAAGTAATTTTAATTAATATTTTAAGATAGATTTTATTATATGAATATAAATTATAATTTGCAGTAATTTTTTTAATTATAAATTTTTATTTTAATATATTAAATTAATATAATTTAATTTGACTTTGATATTTAGTCAAATTAAATTTATTTATTTGGCCAATCTAAAATTGAAGATTACATAATTGTAATTAGTGACATTTCCTTTAATGGTATCACCCCGTTAATTGCAGAAAAATAATTACAATCAACCAGTGAAGACACAAACCTTAAAAAGAAATAAAATAATTACTCTGGTCAATATTTTCTTAATTATAATTAGCCCCCTCAATTTGGTATGATTTAATAATCATGTCATATTTTCCATTATATATAGACTAGCTCTCTCCCCTTATTTTGCTCATACACACTGAAGTTAAATTTCCCAAATCAAATATTTCTGTCCACCAAAATCTACTCAGCAATGACAGATACATTGAACCAAACCAACATGGTTGTTTCTAACAGGAAGAGATCATCGGGTTCTGACGAGTGGGACAATCACGACGATTCTCTTTTCGTCGCTAAAAAACAATCGAAATCGCTTGTATGGGAGGATCCAGCGGCGGCGTTAGCCAATGCTCGCCACGAATTCGGCGAACACGGCGGGGTTAACATGTCCATCGAGGCCTCCGCCACGTTCACGGTCATGGAACCGGACACCATGCGCCGTATGTTCGCCGGAGAGCTTGGTCCCGACCGAGATTTCTTCATCTACAGCCGCCATTTCAACCCGACGGTGCTCAATCTCGGACGCCTCATGGCGGCGCTCGAGGGAACGGAAGCTGCTTACTGTACGGCTTCCGGCATGTCGGCGATATCCTCAGTGATGTTACAGCTGTGCAGTTCAGGTTGATACCTGCTGCCTTTGCCAAGTCTTTTTCCCGTAATTTTTCCCCTTTTTTCTATTGCTATACATTGGGGTTGATTTTTTCTAAGTCTATTTTTTTTTTACTCATAAACCTTAATTTTTTAAAATCTATGTTTAGATGCTTATTTTGCAAACATTTATAAATGTTTCATTTGTTCTAATTTATTTGAAATTTTTACTGATATGTGTACTAATTTTTTAGGCATTTTAATTATCATAATTTATTGAATTTGTCAATAAGCAAGATGGGCGTGTGCAGGTGGACACGTGGTGGCTTCGCAGACGCTTTATGGTGGGACCCACGCTTTGCTCACGCATTTTTTGCCGAGGGCTTGCAACATTACGACGTCGTTTGTGGACATAAGGAATTTGGAAATGGTTAAGGAGGCTATAGTTGAAGGGAGAACCAATGTGCTGTATTTTGAGTCCATGTCGAATCCGACGCTGACGGTGGCTAACGTGCCGGAGTTGAGCAGGATAGCGCATGAAAAAGGTGTGACGGTGGTGGTGGACAACACTTTTGCTCCGATGGTGCTCTCGCCGGCGAAGTTAGGTGCTGACGTCGTTATTCATAGTATCTCCAAGTACATTAGCGGTGGAGCTGACATCATTGCAGGTTTGGTTTCACTCTATTTTTGTCGTTCCTTTGATTTCAGTAACGATATCATATATGTGCCTTTTTCAGCATTCGCGTCATTCTTACTTGTCGTTCAATTTATGTGATAATATTTGATTTTGAACAAGTACTCTGAAAGAAATAGGAAAAGGGCGGCTGATAATTTCAAAGTCATTTATTGGTAGAACCATTTTTTCCATCTGTAGTTGTAAATTCGTTCATTTGCCAAACTATTTAAGAGAAAGAATTATAACACTAGTATAACTATAACTTGCCTCACGGAGTTAAAATTCATTATAGGAGTAATGACGATGACTTTAATTCAATTTACTTTTCTTAGGAATACAAAGAAGATGGTAGGTACTGATTTATTAAGATCAATAAGGCAATTCGAAAATTCTCTCTTTTCTTATAATTCTTGTTATGCACATCTTAGATCTGCACGTTTGGAATACTAACAAAAAATGTAATTATATCAGCATGATGAACTAGTAATGATTATTGAGGATTGATGGAGTCCACTATTGTAATCATATTTCGACCTTTTATTTCATTTTCCAATCTAGGCTCATCAACACGCAAAGTAAGGTGAAAGGTGATGAACTTATTTGACATTTTCTGAAAGGTGGAAAGATTGTATGGACGATGTTCTAACACGTGCTTAATTTTTGGTGTTTTTACATTACTGGATGTTAGTACACTCTTTAAAATGACTAGAGAGATAAGATTTCACGTGTTTTCTTGATTGGAATTGTCACCTTGATTTTTTTCTTTTCTTTTATTTCCTTTCCTGGTACAAAATATATTATATGTAGATACTACTGGTATATTTTTGTTGAAACTTATCTTTTTAAAAATAAAAAATGATAAATTTACAACGTCCCAATCGTCCGGAATACTTCGTAAAAGTTGTACATGTACATGACTATATGTGATTTAACTGACATTTACCTACTTGATGTTGAAGGGTGATCACGTGTTACAAAGTATTATTTTGTTAAAAGCCTCTATCAACTCTATATGTGTACATAGGCGATCCAAATTTCAAATTGATCAATTCTTCAACTTGCTAATACAGTAATTACTAATTATGTTAGCATTCAAATATATATAAAATAAATTTCATAATATATAAGTTTTTGATTAAATTATTGAGTTCAAGTGAACTCTAAATAGACGTTTATATCTGGGCCTATGTATCAACATCAGTAGTTGTCATATTTTTGGCTTGGTTATTTCAAATTTTAAACACGTGGCTTCTGCATAAAGCAAAGTGAACTGATGAGAAGAAATGGAGGTCTTCATAATTGTTTTAATCTTGTCTTGTTATATTTTAGCTCTATCCTCATAGGAATATTCCTTGAAATTTTTATATCAGACATCGGAGATTCGGTTGATCTTGATAGTACTTTATACTATGTAATTTTTTTTTTGAAAAATTATGATTGGATTTGGATTTTTATCAAAGGTTTATCTTCAATTTTTTTTTAGAAAAAAAACGAGTGATGTGATCAAAACCTAATACTTTTAAGTTTCCTATTATTATTCTGTAATCTTATCCTATCCTGTCGTTAGTCTATTGTATTAATTGATAATGATCTTATTGTGTTTAAGTTTTAGTTTATTTCTACTTATTTTGTAGCTATCCTGAAACATTATCTAGATCTCCTATATACATTGAACTAGAGAGACCATTGTTTAATGTATATTATTAATAAAGAAAGGTGTGGGGCAAACATTCTCTTTGGGAATATATTGGATTTCATGTTATTGAGTTATTGTATTGTTAAGATAAGGTGATAATTAAAGATATTTATACATGCAGGTGCTGTTTGTGGGCCAGCAAGTCTTGTGAACTCGATGATGGATCTTCATCAAGGGGCTCTTATGCTATTGGGCCCAACAATGAATCCTAAGGTGGCTTTTGAACTTTCAGAAAGACTTCCTCACTTGGGTCTGAGAATGAAAGAACACTGCAAACGGGCTTTGGAATATGCTACCAGGCTGACCAAACATGGGCTCAAAGTGGTCTATCCGGGCCTAGAAATCCATCCAGATCATGCACTTGTCAAGTCCATGGCTAATAAAGACTATGGTTATGGTGGAATTCTCTGCGTAGACATGGAAACTGAGGAACGTGCTAACCGTTTGATGAATGTCTTGCAGAACTCTACCCAATTTGGGTTCATGGCTGTGAGTTTGGGCTATTACGAGACCCTCATGTCGTGCTCCGGCTCTAGCACCAGCAGCGAGATGAATAATGAAGAGAAGGCGTTGGCTGGAATTTCACCCGGTTTGGTCCGGATGTCCGTCGGCTATAATGGATCCTTGGAACAGAAATGGAGCCAACTTGAAAAGGCGTTAACCAAAATGCAAGACAGAATGGCCTTTTAGAAGTTGAAAATTCAAATTTATCAACTTTGTTAAGGTGCTTTGTTTTGCTTTGTGAAGGGATGGATCCTACTTTCTATCTAGTACTATCAACTCTGTACCTTCGGCCCATGTTTATGGTGCTTGCAATAAAGCATGTTTTAAGCCCAATATAATTCAGCATACAGATGTGTTGCCCTGTTTTTAGTGGTGCATAAGTTTATATTTTAATAATACCACACTATCTATCTAACAAGTTATGCTTGAAAATGCAAAAATTAATCTAAGCGTACACAGACATAGTATATGTTGTCTTGGATCAAATATCTGTGTCTAAAGAATGTAATACCCCTATCTTCAACCATGCAGTACTTATGAATATGAACATATCATGAGCTTTTCTTTCATGAGAACATGTTAGTGAGGTGGTGTGATAAGTTGGATATACCGGAGAGAGGTGAATAGATGAGATATGACACAATGAGGGTATAACCTAGGTCGAGAATTATTGTAGAATCTTACTATATTTTTGGTTGTTTGCTACTTGTTTACTTCTTAATTGATTTTTAATATGCTTTACCTAAACAACTTATTTATCTGTACACACTATTCTTCTCAAGCCCCACTATACTGGATTTGTTGTTGTATGAGCTTTGCTTCAATGGAGTTTGAGTAGTGTAAGCATTGCCTAAACTTTTCCCCAGTTGGCAAACTTCGTTGGAATTTTAGAGATCTTCCTGTTTAGTGCAGTCTGTTTATATTGTTTAAACCACATTTAATTTAGTAGATACAGGAATGACTTTGGCAGTACATATTATGAAATGATCTAATGGATCCCACTATTTTACATCTCATTATTCATCGTTTTAGACTCAACTGACAAAATGGTTCCGTAACAGTTCCAGTACTAAAATTTCCACAATGGTGATGTACATCCAGAATTATCAAAAAAGGTTCTTGACTCGAAGTTGTACTCTTTTTCAATTTCTGATAAGCCATCAGCTATTTGTGCCATGTCTAAAATAGCAGATTCTTGTCCCATGTCGTCAATCCCTCTGCTGTCTTCACACAAAGGTAAGCCAAATTCAGGGCGGGGTGCAAAATCATCTCCTTTCACATCCGTTTCTGATTTAACGCCATTTTTCTGAATCTCTTCATTGCCACTCTCTTCAGTTAACTTTCTAAGTCTCTGCAGCTGTAAGGCATAAAGACTATTCTAGTATTAGCGACAAAGAATGATGCTTTAAACGTTGGATTGTTTTTGTGGAGAATAAATATAAGTATGCTCTCTCTAATAGCATAATTCTAATTGAATAAAAAACTACCTGGATGAGCAAGGATGCATGCTCTTTCTTGAGTAATTCATACTTGGAAGCTAAGTTGTCATAACTCATTTGAAGCATTCTGTACTCCAATTCAAGTTGCTTCGATTTCGATCTAGCTCTCTTGTTCTGAAACCATATAGCTACTTGTCTTGGCTGCAGACCAAGCCTTTTAGCCAATTGTTGTTTTGTCCTGAGTTCAGGCCTTGACTCTGTCTCAAACATGTCTTCTAATGACTTAATCTGCTCATCATTAAACCTTCTTCTCATGTTAGATTGACTCCAAATGTCTGAGTTTGTTGGAGGCATTTTCTGTTGTAAGTTGCACCATTCATAATGAGATTGATGGTTATTAAATAAAAGGAGTGTCTACATTTGGTGGGCCGTTAAGGACAAAATAAAGACTAGGTGTCTATCTTTGACTTACTGCCCCATGCTACACTTGTTCTTAAATCTCTTTTCTTTTATCCTCTTAACACACACTTGGATCTATCTTTCCTTTTTGTTCCTTTAATAGTATTTAGGTGAATTGAATCTCCAGGGCGTACATGTTTATTTTTGCTTATAGAATGGATAAGGATATTCTCTGAATAGTAACCGCTACTATTTCTCTTTTTGACCTTTTCATTGTTTTCTAGTTTTAAACAGTTGAAAAGCATATGTTTCGTGTATGGTGATTACTTACAAGTCTTGTTTTTCTGGATAATATTTGTCCATCCAAAAATAAGTTTACCATTGGAAGCAAATTGTAGATTCTTATCTGAAAAGGCGTCATATCTATAGAGTTTTTGAAAAATATTTAAAAACAAAATTTACATTATACTTTTCATTATTGTCCTTTATAAAATTATAAATACATATATAATTGATTTCCTAAAAAATATAGAAATTTAATTAATGCAAGGGCAAATATGGAAAAAGTTTTAAACATTCATCTTGAACTTTGAAAAATTCAACTATTTTAAACCTTAAAAAAAATTTTAAAAATTCAATTATTGTGAGACGGAGGAAGTAACATATTTAAAATACAAGCTATAATTTACAAATGAGGGACACATTGTATAAAGTGATTGGAAAATGAAAGTGGTGTGTGGGACATAAGCAAAGATATTCTGTCCCATATCCAATGGTGCAAAGCCACTTTCCAATTGTGTCAACACGTAAACCTACTTACGTGGTCTTATCTATTTGTTTTCAATTTATAATATTCCAACTTTGCTTTTCATAAGTTCCATTTACTAATCTTTCAGAAAAGAAAAAAAGATATATACCAAGACTTTCTAGTGTGAATCCGGTGTATTTTTGCTTACTCATCATCACTTGTGTCAATTGAGGAATAGACACATGTTCAAATAACAATGAACAAATTAAAGACTTTTGTTCTTTTTCACAATGCTACCTTGTGGGGGTATTTGTCCTTGTGTAAAGAATACTCGTTTTGTTGGATGACATGGATTGGACATTATTATAATCAAGATGCAATTATATGATTTATTTGAAATTTCCTTTGTCACACAAATTGGAAATTCAGTATAAAGCAAATTCTTGATCCAATAACAAAAATGCAAAAGTTAAATTAAGTTTTAGGGTTATGAAATATCATCTGAATCTACACCTTGAATTTTCATAATTTTTTATTCGAATGAGATGTGTACTTAGAAGAGGAAAAGGCTGAACATTCATTAAGATTGGGACATGCTTTCATTAGAGAGATTTATGGAGGAGGTAGTTGCCAAATATGTATGTCCTCTTTCATCGAATGTTTTATTTGGTCCCCATTCTTTGATGTTGTTCTCACAAATCTAGACAACATAAAGATTTAATTCCCTTCAAAACACTGTATATTGGACTGAACTTGCTTCAGCATTTTGATAATTATTGGTACCAAAGTGCGTTAAGATTGGGCCAAGCCCACCAAGCAATATGGCTGGCTTAGTATTCTTGGGCTCTATGTGGGAGGACTTCCCAGTATCATTTTTCGGCCCGCAATTTTACCATGCAAAAGAAAAGAACTAATAATTTATATTTGGCTAAATTTTCTTGATTAAGGTGTTTTATCAATCTTTTTCTCAAAAGTTCTAAAAAATAATTTTTTTAGTTTATAGAAAACAATTTTTGTTATTATTTCAAATATATTATTTTCATTAAAAAATTCAGCGAAATACCTCAATTGTTTTAAAATTAAACATGTTTAGCTATACCAAAAATCTGGCCAAATAAGCAATATATTAGCCAAACATTTTGATGCATTTAAGAAAAAATGAAAGATTTTTTAAATTTGTGATCTAAAATAATTCATTATATGTGTGTGACTAAGAATTATCGTGGTAAAAAATGTCCAAAATTAATTCATTTTCATTTGTAACAAAACACTCACATGTTGATTTTGTGTTTCTAACTAACACATCGAGAAATCTTTTACCAAAGTAAGTTAATATTTAAATTAATTTATTAAAATAATATAGTTTTTTGAAATTTACAAAATTAGTATAAACGCATTTCTCGGTAACGTTTTAGTTTATATTTTATTAGACAGTGTTAATTAGAGGAATGTTACTGTGAGTAACATTTTTAGCATAATATATTACTCACAGTAACGTTTTATAATATGTTACTATGAAATATGTTTTAAACCTAAAACATTACTCATGGTAACATTTTTTAAGATAATACCAATTAATAAAATGTGACCTAAAATATCGTTGATACTAATTTTGTAAAATTTAAAAAGAATATATTATTTTGATGAATTGATTTAAATAATGACAAAAATTCATCAAATTCAACTTGGAAACGAAGCAAGACAGAGAGAGTATTTAGAAGTTTGGCCGATGTTTGTATCTGTTTATGTGACTTGTTGGTTAGGAAGAGAATTGTTGGTATGGTTAGTTCATGACTCCATGGTTTTTGGTTGACAGTTGAATGATGTTGAGCTGTCCATTGTTTTGTACGTTTTTCTGATATTAGTAGTTTGGTGAACAACACTATCAACTGCCAGTCAACCACTTTGATCTGATGTCCTTCCTGCTTTGTGTATATTTAAGCACCGCACCACAACCTGAATCGTTACAATTCAGATTTTCTTTTGATCTTATACCACTACAAAATGGGCAGTTCATGCCAAGATGAGCGCGCAGGAGCGGAAATTGTATACGGAGCTGAAGAGTGTTATCGTCATTCTGTTGAGCTCATGAAAGAGTTGGGATTTCCCATGGGTGTCCTAGCTCTTAAAGACCTCGAGGAATGTGGATGTGTTCGCGAAACTGGATTCGTGTGGATGAAGCACAAGGCTCCGTATGAGCATTACTTTGTCGCCACAAAAACTCTGGTGAGCTATGCCGCGGAGGTCACTGCCTACGTGGAGAAAGGAAGAATGAAGAAAATTACTGGAATTAAGAGTAAGCAACTGTTTCTGTGGGTGCCAATAGTTGAGATGAGCATTGAGGATAAAATTCACTTCAAGACTCCTTTAGGAATTGGCAAGTCTTTTCCCCTCACTGCTTTCATGACTGATGAAGAAAAGAAGATGTATCTGGAGAAAGATGATGAGTAGAGCAATTATCTGGCTCACTATATTTACTGTGGTGTTTTATATGCTTGCTAAAAGAATGATGTTTATGAATCAAGTATAAGTTATTGCTTCAAAAGTATCACACTGCGTTTAGATTGGGGCCAAGCCCATCAAGCAATATGGCTCTGTAACGAGCTTAATTCGAGAAAACATTAAATTATAATTACAGATAAAATTTTATTTTTATCACATCAGGTCTGGCTCGAGGTCACCAACTAGATCTATAAGTCCCATTTTAATAAAATAAAAATTTGTTTGCCTTTTTATTATTTTGTTTGGTGTTATAATATTACGTATGCATTTGGCTCATCTTCTTCGACAGGCTATAATAAAGTTACAAAAAAGAGCAGTGGGGCCACCTCCACCAACCAATGGCTAGAGCCACTATTGGCTCAGCCACCCCTATCTCCTCCTCCTTCCGCCATCTCAGAAACCTCTCTAATTCTTCCCCTCCCCTACACGTCACCTTCCGTCGTTCAAAAACTAGATGCGCCGCCGCAATGTCGGCCGACAAAGTTCCTCATCCATCATTGGACGTTACAGGCGGAGCTCGAGACAAGTTTCTCTCTGCTTTTAAATCCCTTCATAATCCATACAGTCCTTATCCCATCGTCGCTGGGAATCGTCATGTAGAGACTATTTTTGCAGCTTTCTTTAGGTCCGTTCCCGACGTTCGTCTCCGGCGAGAATGTTTGCGGACCAAGGATGATGGCTCTGTCGCTCTCGATTGGGTCTCCGGCGACGATCGCTGCTTACCTCCCGACTCTCCGCTGCTCATTTTGCTTGTGGGTCTTTTTTCTATCGCCTCATATACTTTTTGATAAATGGACAGCTGCTCATTGGGCATATCCTATATATGCGGTAAAACGTTCTAGAAAAGTTAATTACGTTGTTATTTATTTATACAGACTAATAAATTTTGGGAATTTTGAATATGGGAGACATACACATTGGCTTGGTTATGGATTGTTGAAGTGTGTGTGTGTATATAGAAGGCAGCAATACTGATGAGATTAATTGCAGCCAGGTCTGACTGGTGGAAGCGATGATTCATACGTGAGGCATATGCTGCTGAGGGCAAGAAGTAGGGGTTGGAGAGTTGTGGTGTTCAATAGCAGAGGATGTGGAGATAGTCCTGTGACAACTCCCCAGGTATTCTCATCTTGGTCTTTCATTACTTTGGTTGATTGATATGTTATTAAAGATTTGATCTTTAATTCCTTCCCCACGTTCAACTATGGAATATTTCTCCTTTCTCTTCTGTATTTTATCTAGATAAAGAAATTGAGGGGGTGGGGGTGGAATTGCAACCTTCAATTGGCTGAGAATAACGTGTTAAGTCGAGCATGAAGTTACTTGAGTAATAGCTCTGGGAAATGGTCCAAGACTGTCATGCAGGAATGTGAAATCTGGTGGCCATTTTAATTCTGGATATCCTTGCCAAGATGAAATCAAACTTACAGGCAATGAATGGATGGCATGGTAGTTCTATGTTTTAAAGATTGTCCAAAAAGTCATTAGAAACTTATTTCAATACAAATATCTTTTAAGGGAATCATAGTGTGCTGGGACTATGAGAGGGGAAGAAGCAAATAGATGATAATAGTTCTGTGATGTTCATGGTAAGTAATATCTTGATAAGGGCCTAAGGAGAGGGAAGATATTTGTTGTTCTTCCCTACAATAACTGTAAATACCCAATTTTCATATCTCTTGGTCCCGGACACTTTTCTCATCTATACACCTTCAAACTTGCAATCTGGCTCATACCAGATTGTTGAGACACAAAGTCCACATTGGTGGTTAATGGGATGGGTGGTCTCCTTATACGGTTTAGGCAATCCTCCTCCCTTTGAGCTAGCTTTTGGGGTGTGAGTTAGGCCTAAAACCTTCTTCAACATGGTATCAGAGCATGCTAAGCACTGGGCGTGAGGGGGGTGTTGAGATACAAAGTTCCACATTGGTGTTTAATGGGATGGGTGGTTTCCTTATAAGGTTTAGACAATCCTCCTCTCTTTGAGCTAGCTTTGGGCCCGTCTTACCTAATGTTAGACCCCCGAAAAAATTAAAAATTGTCCACGCACTAGATGCTAAGTACTGGGCGTGAAGGGGGTGTTGAGACACAAAGTCCCACATTGGTTGTTAATGGGATGGGTGGTTTCCTTATAAGGTTTAGGCAATCCTCCTCTCTTTGAGATAGCTTTTGTGGTGTGAGTTAGCCTTAAGACCTTCTTTTAACACATATTATGAGACATAACTTTCGTTTAAGCTGTCCTAGGCAAGGTAGGAAATCAGTGTGTACTTCCATTTTTGGCATTAAAAGGAGTTCTTTATCCCAGAGTTCTTGATTGGTAGACTCTCTAAACTCTGGAGATCATTATAGCTTCTCGTTGAACTTTTTGTATTTTTTGATAGTTAACTCCACTATTATTATTATTCATCATTGTAGCTCCATATTGTAGCCCCATTATCGCCTACAAAAGAAGATAATTGACTCCATTATTATCAAACTTGATCAGCTTGATTTCTCAAATGGTACTCATCAAAAGTATTCTAGAATTTTTAGTTTGTCATTTTCTTAATATGAAAACATACAACTGATCTTGAATCAATTGAATTAAGGTGACATATATTATTTTTAGATATTACTCTTCCTCTTCAAAGTAATGTCAAAATGCAATCATCTTTGACATGTAAATATTATCTGTTCATTTTATTGATGAGCTTATTCATGCAGTTCTATTCAGCTTCATTTCTTGGTGATATGTATGAAGTGGTGGCACATGTCAGCAATCGCTATCCAGCGGCAAATTTATATGCAATAGGGTGGTCTCTTGGAGCAAATATTCTTGTTCGCTACTTGGGACAGGTATGGGCTGATTTTGTGGATGAGGAATTAGCATATTCAATTAATTCCTGTTGTGCTTATCAATGTTCCTCTTCTATTTGTCCTTGTATTGATCTACCTAACATATTAAGTACGAGCTGCTCTAAAGAATTTGCCTGATATGATGCTATGGTGAACTTGTTGGCATATTTAAATTTAAAGCTGTAACTTCTGTTGAGTATTAGTGATCTGGCTAAAATCATATAGTTTATTGAGAAAAGGTGAAGACTCTGTATAGTCTATATGTATGCTAGAGCGTAATGTGATTACATCCTTGAGGAAAAATGTTTAGTTGTCCTGCTTTCCTTTTTTAATCATTTCTGGTGCTTAGTATAGATTGGTGTTTTAACTTTGGTTGAATTGGGTTTCATGAGCTTTTGGATAATTAGACCACCTGGTGATGGTGTCCAATTTTTCTTATAATGGTTGCGTATACTGACCGGCATGCATGCATCTTAGCTATTCCATTGATATTTGTTATCTCCCACCAACACAAGCACAACTAACTTTATCCACCAAGGCTTAGGCAGCTAGTAAGACTGAGATAACCTAACATCTTTTTGTCTCTATTAGGATTTGAACCTTGGTCTCCAAGATTTTCCGCTTTATTGACCACTAGGCCACACGCCCAAGTGTCCAACACTGGCATTCGACGTTTTCATCGATATGCCTAATGATCCTCAAAATGATTCTTCATCTCTCTCTCTCAACACCCCAGACTTTTGTATATTCTTAATGCCTTTTGAGTAGTTCAACTGGTTCAGATGATATGTGAAATGACCTGCTGAAAACCTCATCTCTGTGGCAGGTTATCGAGATTATTCCACTGTAGCCTGATTTAAGTCTACATAAAAAGTAGTTCACTGGTGCTGTTTAAGAAAAACTAAGTAGAAGGGGATGTTACATGTATTACCTTCTTTTATCCCACGACATCTGTACAAACACTCATTGAACTGAAATCCTTTTTTTTTTTTTTTTGAAAAAAAGAATCTTTTTAATTCCTTTGTTTTTCTTATTGTTAGTTTTTAATCACATTGAAAGCTATCTTTGGGGTCACTCTACAGTCAATATCCACGGGAGAGTCGGCAATAAATGTTAAATGGATGTGTGTATGAAATAAGAAAATGTTATGATATAATCTGGTAGCTGGTCATTGAGCACTGCCGCCTCCATTTATTTGTCCTGGATCAATATTGTGCTTTCTTTGTTTTGGATCAAATCTCAGCAACTTCTGAAAAAAGTTTGACTAATAGTTGTTGTATTCTTCTTCAACAATATTGTGTATCAGTTGCTTTCAGAGTCGATTAACTTTTGGATCTGTAATGAACTGATTTTAATCTATAGGCAAATGATGAAATAAAATCAAATGGTTGGAGTACTTGAATTCTTAGAACCTGCTTGTTAATATTCTTTTGTTTAATGATGCGTCTATCGTCAATTTAATTAAACGCAATAAAGATGGGGGTGCTCGACTGATTGATCACACGTATGTGGACGTTCACTAAGTTGTTATTTCAGTTTGTGTTTATCTTTCAATTCCATTTCTCTGATGTTATCATCTCAACTTATCTACTTGCAGGAATTCATGTACTGCCCATCTCTCATATTTTATCGTTCCATTGCAGGAATCTCATTCTTGCCTTCTCTCTGGTGCTGTTTCCTTGTGCAATCCTTTCAATTTGGTCATTGCAGATGAGGATTTCCATAAGGGCTTTAACAATGTATATGACAAAGCATTAGCGAATTCTCTCTGTAAAATTTTCAAAAAGTAATTTGCATAATTCAGTTTTTCAAAAAGTGATTGCATAATTCATTTTACCTTTTTTTAACTAGATCTTTTTCTATAGGCATGCTCTACTGTTTGAAGATATGGGAGGCGAATATAATATATCATTAGCTGCCAATGCCAAAACTGTTAGAGAGTTTGATGATGGACTGACACGAGGTGTTTATCCTTGTATGCAGTAATAAAAAAATCGTATGTGAACTTATCAGTTAGTGCCTTCAACTTTTGCAGTTTCATTTGGATTCAAGTCTGTGGATGATTACTATTCTAACTCAAGCAGCTCAAATTCCATCGCAAATGTTTGTACACCTCTGCTTTGTATCCAAGTAAGTTTGCTTCAGCCATTTACTCTCCATTGTCTTTTTGTTATTAATCGTACTTCAAATGCCATTTATAGGTCTATAGTTCATGGTCAGGAGAGTTAAGAAGTGCACACTCTTCTTGGACAAAGTCAGAACATCTTATCATATAAGCTAAAGTTTTCATGCAAAATTAATTGAAACTTGAGAGAGAGAACATATGTTTTAGTGTTTCCTTTAGACAATTCACATTTGTAATGTCTGTCGTAGAATATTTTGCAATTTGGTTAACTATCAAATATATGTTTCACACTTTTCATTTGAATTTAAGAGTTACTTCACTTAATAAAATGCGAATTATAGATAAAGCGTTGCAGTAACTACTATTGCTCTCTGAGATGTATAGTGTAGAGAATCACATTTTTCCATATTTGACCCTCGAATCTTTATAGGAAATAGAGTCTAGTTATCTAGAGTATTGCAATGACATAATCAAATATCTCATTGTCCTCTGTCAAAAAGATAGACGAATAACGCCCTCATTAATACAGCGTTTTCGCCTTTTGAATCTCAGGGGTAGCTTAGATTTTTAATCTTTACGATAAGTGATAATCGTTAAGAATTAATTCTGAATGATTTCGACTTTGTTGTTGTTTGAAATTTCACTGCAGTTGTGTGGGTGTTGATTTCTGGTCACCATGGTATATATTGTTATTAAAACGTAATGGTAAAAACAGATCTGGTGTTGGTGGCTTTAGTAGAATGTCATAAATATTTTGTTTATGTATTAACTAAAAGAAAAGCGGTGTTGTGAAGATTTTGCAAGTTAACCTTGTCTTCTTTATTTGTGGAGGCTGCAAATGATCCAATTGCACCAGCTAGAGGAATCCCTCGTAAAGATATTGAGGTATCTACTAGTCTTCCTTCTCATTGCCCATTTTGTTTTGTTGATATGCATATGCACATCTGGTTATTCCTGCAGTTTCTTATTGTTTATTTGACCAAACAAGGATACGTCCAGACTCCATTTATTCATTATAGTTATTTGGATGAGTCACTAGGAGTTTGTTATGGTTTTTACCCTCGCAAAAGCTAGATAATCATATTAGGATAAAATATTCAATTTTACTTTTTGTGACTGCAACTTGTCAAAGGAACAATTTTAACAAGGGATCAATTTGTTTGTGGAAGACAGCTAATCTTTGTGGTGTTCCCTCAGGAGAACTCAAACTGTATGTTGATTGTAACGCCAAAAGGAGGTCATCTTGGCTGGGTGGCAGGTCCTGAAGCACCACGGGGATGTCCATGGACTGATCCACATGTGATGGACTTCTTGGAGTATATAGAACATGGTAAATCTGCTTCAGAGACTATGAACAACAGCGTTACGGAGAGATTCCAACACCTTCAAGTATAGCAACGACGTGTCGAATTCAAATGTGTGCATGCACATTCATAAACGAGTTTCTTGGTTTTCCTGCTCTGCAACCTGGAGCCGATCCTTCCGCACATCCAACAACTGTTTGGTGAAGCTAATCCCTAAAGGAAATTTTCAGTATAATTCTATTTAAAACAATTGTGTATATTGTATCAGAGTGCGTGAAGATTGGGCCAAGCAATATGGCTGGCTTAGTATTCTTGGGCTCCTTCTGGGAGCTTAATTGGGACTTCCCCTCATCATCTTTCGAAGAGTTTCGTGAAATATCACCCCTTCAAAAATTGGCTTATGATGAAAAATGCTTTTCTCCGAAATTCAAAAAAATACTTTTGGTAAAAAATATTTTGTATTTGGCTAAATTTTCTTGAAAAATGTAGCAGTTAGCGTTTGCCCAATCTTTTTCCCAAAAGTTCAAAAAAATAGTTTTGATAAAAATCTGCTTTTTTAGGTTTATAAAAATAACTTCTGTTATTTTTCAAATATACTTATTTCATTCAAAAATTTAGTGAAATACCTTTTTAAAATTAAACACTTTTAGCCTAACCGAAAACTTGGCAAATAAGCTACATATTAGCCAAACTTTTGATGTATTGACTTGGACGGTACCCAAATGGACGGACCTGCTATAAATTAGCTTTGTTTTATGTTATTTGATATCTTACATGGTATTTAAGAACTAAAAAATAAATAAATTGAAATTTATGGTTTAAAGTAATTTTTAGATATTTGTTTGACTTCTAATCATTTCAAAGAATAAAAGAAAATTTTTAAAATTATATTATAAGATAATATTCTTTTTGATACTGACTAAAAATGAATAAAATGGAAACGAGAGAGTACCACTTTCTCATTCGTAGTCTATCATTTTATAGAAAGGTAGATTAGAAAAAAGAAAACTAATCAATCAAGTCATTGTCTTCCAACGAGGAAAATCATAATTCAGGATGCAGAGTTATCTATGAGTACTGAAGTGCTAGTGAAGCCAAAAGCTAATGCAAGTGAAAGTTTGAGATTGTTTCTCCATTTTTGGTTGAAGAGTTGGAAGGAATTGACTCTTGTATCTTCTTGGAAAAGAATCAAAGCATATATCCATTACAACTTTTACTAGAATCCTTTTTTTTTTGAAAAAAAAAAACAATCCATAATAATTTTGTTAATATGAGGACCAAAAAAACACAAACCAATGTGTCGTGGTAGAGTTGTGTTTACCAAATCAAAGACATGTAACGTTGGGACTTAAAAGCTTTTTTTATCTTAGATTTTTCTCATTTGTTACATAATGCAAAAGAATCTTTTCTCTTTTTCTACCCCCACTTTGTGATAATAATTTAATTCTTTTTTATTTTTTATAATATAAGTGAAATCTTGGGTAGTGAAACAAAAAGGACTCCACCTTTTTCTCTACTTTCCCAACTACTCCATGCACCTTTTTTTCCGAAGGTTATTCCCTGAATGATTAAAAACGTCCAAAATTAATTCATTTTTAATTTGTAACAAAGCACTCAAATGTTGATTTTCGTGTTTTTAATTAACACATCTTTCTCACTCGTTAAATTCAACTTGGAAACCAAGCAAGACAGACAGAGCATTAGAGAACTTCTTCCCATTGAAAATTAATCAAATTTAACTCTCGAAAACAGTAAAATGACAACTAAACGAAATAGAAAGAATAGCTTTGAGAGGAAGTACTTAACTCTTCAACATGAGAGACACAACTTTAAATTTAGAAGGTTAAATAAATATCTTATTTTTTAAAAAAATAACAGAACTTATTATTTTTTAGTAAGCATGACAATTAAAATGAACAAATGGAGTAGTTTGAATTTGAAATAATTCAAATTTGGATTCTTTAGACAGATAAAGCTAGTTGCATATATGAACAGGAAATCTAGTGGCTAGCTAGTATATAGTTCCATTTTGCAAAGAATACAGGGCAAAAATTAAGGCAGAGTTTGTGTATAATGTGAGTTGGTAGGTCACAATAAGGAAATGAAATGGAAATATAGGAGACATGAAGTCAAAAAGTAGCATTGTCAATTCATGATTTCCATGTAGTAGTAACAGCTCAATAAGTAATTAATGAGTAAATATATCACTGATAAAATAAATTCAAGTATTAATTGCTGCAGGGTATAGTGAAAATCAGTGCAGCACCTCGAGTCAATGAAGAAATAAAACACAAATTCTATTCAAACCGTGAAAAAGAGAAAAAGTAATTTTATGCTTTTTTCTTTTACTAGGGACAAACCCTACTTTTTTTAAAATTAAAAATAACAATTGTCCACCCTCCAACCTCTTTGAAAATATTTCAGTATCAAGTCAAGTCACATGTACGACGGGATACAAGTTTATAATTTTTTCTTCTTAATGTCAAACACATCTTGTCATTTTTAGAAATTACTGGAGATATCACTAATTTATAAGTTTTTTTCTAGAATATATGAGGATATAAATATAATACAATCAATTAATGTTTATAACTTTTTCTATAATAATGCCCTGAATCATGCGTGGATTCATATTGGAGCCAAAATAGAATGAAAATTATTGATAATACGTATTTTTGGACGAAACATGATATATTCTTAGACACAGCCATGTATAACATAAAAAATCACAATAATTAAGGCAGTGAAAATGGACCACATTAAGATTACCTTCTAGGTGGGGAGGAAAATCAATGAAAAGCTGGCAATGTTGTTGAATTACCAATGGAAATTTTGTATTTAATAGAGAACAAAAAAGTTGCTTGTGCGTTTCAACATTTGAAAGCTTTAGAACAACAAAAGTCCCCTTTATTTCACGCAAACAAAAGAAAGAAAAGTTGAGTAATATTAACAGTTTAAAACCAGAAACATGAAAAAGGCTACCACTGGATGTTGTACTGTTTTTTTCGTAAATTAAAAGTTGATTGATTTTTTGCTCCTTTTTAACTTTTCAGGTCGACTCATTTAAAAAACTTACATATACTATTCCAACGGCTCTATGATCATCATTAATCAATAATAATCCATAATCTTAGCTCTTCAAGATTTATTTTCAAGTCATGAGGAGTTACAAATACAATCTTCTATATACAATTAAGTAGTTTATTTATCGATGTGCACTTGTTGACATTTTTCCTTAACAATGGATGATATATCAAACAAAAATATGCATTTAAGTATTTATGGTTAAAGTGACAAAAAACAGAAGCTTAACACAAGTTATATATTTATTAATGATTATATAAGTAATGATTGCAAGTAAGTTTATGTGGAGATGAATTTGAGTTGTTTTATGAGGAAATAAACCCTAGTTGAGCATTAGGTGTAGTGAGGTGGCAATAGTAAAATAAAGAAGGGTAATACTGTCTTTCTATGTAAAACTGAAAGTCTGTCCCATTTTGTGTCCTCCGCAAGCTTAGAAAATGAAGTTACACTCTGAACGAGGGTCCCCCTTTTTTCATGTCACTCCATTTATTGTTTTTTGTTTTCTCTTAATTAACAGCCTAGTATAAAATTTTAATTATCAATTCATAATTGCTCATAAGAAATTAAATTAGTAATATTACTCCCTTCGCTTAATTAAAAATAATCTGTTTTTCTATTTCGGTTATTTAAAAAAAATGATCTATTTTTTTTGATAAAATTATAATTTTAATTTCTCATATGTTATATTTAAGATCATAAGATTAAATAATATTTTAACACATTTAATATAATTTTAAATTAAAATTACCTGATTGAAAAATCTTATTTGTTTCTCCCTATCAAGTTAAAAAAGATCATTCTGAGTAGATAAATAATTGAAGTTAGGTAGTAAACGGTGTTGATTGTTGACCTACAACTTACCAGGTATAATAAAAGGTAAAAGTAATCTGTAATATTAAATGAAATTAAAATGTAAAAACTTATTTTATTATTATTGGTCCATATAGCTCAAACCAATCTTTATTTATGTACAGTAGTACACCTTCTGTAAACTTATTATGAACACGGATAAATAAAAAATATTACTCCCTCAGCTCCAGCTTAATTATTTTTTAAATTCAACCTTTTATTCTTCCACAAAGTTCCATTGTTACTTGGTGTGTGACATAAGTTCTTTTTCTTTTCAAGTCCTAAAATCACTCAATTGAAAATATTAAATAAAATGAAGCAGATATTTGAGCATTTTGGTATACTCTTAATCATAGTGTATTATACACAAGAACATGCAACCCTACAAAAATGTTTATTTGTCATAACTACGTAAAAGATTCCTTTTTCTATTTTACTTGAACAAAAAATCCTTCAATTGGCCCCGTTACTGATTGTCAATTAGTTTTTTTTGTTCAAAATTCTGTGTTGTTATTTCACTGTCAAGCTTACCCTATTCATGCTATTACATACTACATCTTACATCTCGTGATATACATTTACTTATATTATTTTTTTATCACATATTTTAATTTAATTCATCTTTTCCTCTTTCTTGGCTGACTTTCTCTGTATGATTTTGAGAAAAGTTTACGTGATGCTTATATTAGGTCATGTATTGATAATTGTCTCCCTTTTTATTTTTTAAATAGCCTCACTATCTACTTTTTCTGTTTGACAATATTACACACGTCAAAAAGTTTATTCAGTACGTACCAAAAATCAACATTAATTATTTCCTCCTTTTATAAAAAAGCAAGTTGTCAATAGCGCTTATCAAATAGATCGATTAATGCAATAATGTCAAATAACATGTTAGGTAGAAGCAGTCATAATAATTGACTTGGAACTTTCAATTATGCAAAGATAGACTGTGATTCAACTATTGTAAGGTCAACTTTACAATATATGTTACGCTTTGATAAGTGCTAAAGTTTTAGATGTTTGACATTAAGTGTATATATTAGGGTATCTAACCAAAATTTTAATGTAGGAGTCATGTAGTCTTATCTCTCTAAGCAACAACAATCTAGATTTTAGAATATAGATCATTGAATCCACTTAATTAATAAGAATATTTTTAGTGAAATGATACCTTGGCACAAGATATGTACATGTTTGTATTTGTGAGATTATTTTAAATATGTTACTCTATTATTGCTTGATTGAATTTTGGCAAAAACAATAATTCATGATTATATGTTGAATGACCTTGTGCATATATAATTAGGTTAAAGTCAAGGGGAGAGATGGTGACACATGAAGAAATGGAAGGTATTGATATAATATAATGCAGGGGGTGGGGTGATTATATTTGTGGAGCAAATTGTAGGGTCAAGGCCCATAGTGTCTGTTGCTATGCTTTTATGACTTTGTTTGTCCTTTTCTTACCCTCTTTGCTTCTCCATCCTTTATTTATTATCCCCCACTCCTTCATTCATTCTTGACTACAACAATATCACTCCTCTCTCAATAATCTTCCATTCTTTTCTCCATCTCCAAGATTCTTATGGAGGAAGTTCTCTCAGTTGAGGGGAATGTTGTCTGGCTCGAGGTCACCAACTAGATCCATAAGTCCCATTTTATGCTTTTCCAAATAAAATAAACATTAGTTGATTTCAATGTGGAAAAGGTTTATGGATCATGTGTTAGTGTTGTCGGACCAGGCTTCATTCCCCCCAATTGTTACTTTCTCTGGGGGAAGACGTCAGAGGAGTAGAAGGAGTTCATTTGATGAGATAAAAATATTGTCTCTTGTCACTATATTACATTAGTGAAATGCTGTTCATATTTTGAAAAAGGTAAGTAGTTATTGTTTTCTTAGATGTGAGATGTTGGTGGGAGTTTTTGGTTTTGTATTTTGTAGGTTATTATTAGGTAATGTTGTTGGTGGACAAGAGCAGATTGATGTAATGATGAAAATATTTGACTCCTTTGCCACTTTCCTGCCAAGGTAAAGCAGAATAAGTTTATGCTTGTGTCAGTTTTCTCTCTGTTTTGAGTTAGTGTTACATATCATTAGCTTCTCTTTTCTCATGATGGCTTCTTGAATCTCTTCTGTCTCTTTCTTCTAGTATCTTTAATTTTAACTTTCATTATTTCTTATTTTAGGGTTTTCCTTCCTTCATAGTTCCCACATATTCATTTCAATCCAGTTAAATACTTTCACTATATTACATGTTAGATCTACAACTTATTAGCTTGACAAACAATGTTATTTATTGTTGTGTCCTTTTCCATGAATTTATTATGTTTCTCTCATATATGTCTGTTTTCATTGATGACAGGCATATGGAAAATAATCTTGAAATCTGGGATAATATCCTAACGTGTATTGTGTACAAGATCTGGTGACATCATCATACACAGATATGTTAATAAATCTCTTCACAAGAATAACAAGTCATTCCTCATTTTTGCTTTAACCTTCTGAAAGAATACAATTCATTCTAAGCTTTCGTAAAAGATTTATGCTTGAAGTAACTTGGTTATTGTAGATATTTACCACTGGAGTAAGCTTCTTAAAATGCGAACAAGTTACTATAGCATGTAAAAGGGGTTACATGCTAGTGTAACTAGTTGAACTTTTACCTTGATTGTGACTTGTTCCACCATGTATACATATATTTCAAACTGTGAAGTTCCTGAAATAGAGTGGTTTTTCATAATAGAGATTAATGGTAATTAACAATAGTATTTGTAGTATCGATATTGATGTGAAAATAAAGAATAAGGCAACAAAAGGATCGAAATTACATAATGGATGTGTGGATGAACTGGCATGGATGCAACATTGGAAATTGAAGCTCAATTCTGTCGTCTCTTGGCTCGATTACATTCTTGTGATGGGATGTCTTTGGTACTATGTACTAACACCCAACATAAGAAAATGAAGAAAACTAGTCTTTGGATTTGAGTTTTCAGATGTTCCGTTCAATTTTTGCAAAAACAGTTCAACTATGTAATTAACTACATTTTGAAAATTCAGATACTAAAAGTAGAGAACTAATCCGCATAAAAAAATGTCTTTTTCCTCTTTTTTAAACACTTCTAATTATAATTTTACATATGACATATTTAAGATTATAAAGTTAAATGGTATAAATTTGACATATTTTCAATTTAATATCATAATATTTCAAAAAATTTCTTTATTTTATTAAACTATGCATCAAATTAAAATAAATAAATAAATTATAATAAAGAGAGTATTTTTTTTTGCAAAAATTATCTCATGAATATGCCTGAAGTTGCTTTTCCTTCATTACGCCAGCGATGAAGCTGCTACGTTATGATTGTTGGGGGCAAAAAAGGATCCTAATTCCTACTTGGTATCAAATATACTTGGTCATTTTATATTAATTTTATATGTATCGAGCAGAAATTATAGTTCACATTCTCTGTTGCATCTACTCTAAATTTAATTTCCAGGATTTTCAAGTTATGAAAATTTTTCTTGGAATGCCACATCAATACAAATAGTCAAATACAATGAGTACTGGAGCTCGAAAACATTAATATTATAGTTACACTTTCCAAATCCTCCCAGCGTTATTAATTACTTTTGCTCCCTCCGTCCCAAATATGTACATTAAATTAAATTAGAAAAAATTATTAATATACTAATTAATACTGAAGATATAATGAAAAAGATAATTAATTCTATCCTAATTTATTAAGTACTCTTATAATATCAGAATATTTATAGAAAGATGCCTTTATAATATGGGACGGAGGGAGTAGTTATCACTATTTCACTTATCGGGGTTAAATTATATGAACTTTGACTAATATTTTAAGATATATCTTTTCATCATGATATGAGAAGGATTGTAACTTATAACATTTTTCGTATAATTTTTAACTATCTAAATTTTATATTTCAAATATTGAATTTAAGCTACTTCAGTTTAGCTTTAAAGTTTAGCAAGTTGGCCTTGAAAAAATGAAATAATGACAAGTAAAAGTGCGGAGGAAGTAATTCACTTAAAATTAGAAGAATGATCATTTTGTCGCAATTTCATGGGAAGTTAACGAGTTATTATTATGTCACGTTTCTTGTATAATGCTTAAGCTTCTTGGGTGAATAATGTTAATTCAAAAAAGTGACTTTTGATTTTCTCAAAAATTCTATTTAATACTTAATTAATTTAAGTACAAATCAAATTATAAAAAATTAACAAAATTGTCACCTAATTTCAAAGATAATTAGTAATCAATAAAACATTTAAAACGACCTAACAGAAATTTTTTTCTAAATATCAAAGAAAGGGTTCGGGTTCAATTTTTATTTTGAGAAGAAATTCAACAATAATATACCCAGTCAAATCCCACAAGTGGGGTCTGGGGAGGGTATAATGTACGCAGACCTTACTGCTACCTCATAGAAGTAGAGAGGCTGTTTCCTGTGACCCTCATCTCAAAAACCATATGCAGAAATAAACTAGTCAATGACAAAACAGAGGGGAAGGGAACGAAAAGAAGATGCGATTATTAATAAAAT
>JAOTQJ010000102.1:25169086-25207410 GCA_025642045.1 Solanum sejunctum
CTACACATGTCCAAACCATGATCGTTAATTTCCGTTGACCGACGATTAGAAAGTTGACTAACTTTTAAAAATTTGACCGACTTTGAAAAAATTGACTAATTTTAATAAAACTGACTAACTTTGAAAGATTTTGACTAAATTTGCAACAAATGACTAAATTTGCAAGAATTGCTAAATTTGCCATATATTGATTAAATTTGAAAGAATTGACTAAGTCGCAAAATGACTAAGTTTTGACAAAGTTGACCAAGCATGAAATTGAATTGACACTTGAATTATAAAAAAAAAAGTTACCAAAATAAATTGCAAGAGTAATTCTAACACTAAGAAAATCATTAAAAAAGGAAAATTAATATAGATGGAGACAATGTTGGGGGAAACAATTAAATTAATAACAATCAAATAATACAAAAATATTAAAGTTAGTATCACATATCACAAATAAGATAAATATACAAGGAAAGGGAGAGAATAAAAATAAAAATTGAGCTTAGCAGGCCCAAAAACCTGCCCTAATTTCTATATTTTGGGCCTGCCTAGCCCATAAACAAAATCCAGGTGCTGCTTCTATATTGGGCTTTTAGCCCTTTCTCTGCTGCATCATCATATAGTATACACCAAGTAAACCTAGTATATATCAGCATATATACACTGATTTCCTGCATCCAAGACCTACATATCGCCGTTAATGACTCGAGGGAGACGCTAGGTGCAAGGATGGAGTCCCGAGGGGGCTCGACACAAAGTTGCATACAAAGGAAAAATACAACAACAACAATATACCCAGTGTAATCCATAAAGTACGTATAAGCAACCAAACATATCCAAGATTAAGTTTGAGGACAAAAATATTACTACATAAAGAGGACTTTCCTATCCATAACATATGGAGAAACAAGAATAACATGCTGGAATTCACATGAAGTTAGCCTTTTCCGATGAAACTTCACAGTGGGCTTGCACAATTAGCAACCAAGTAAGGATATATTAGTAAGAGATTCAAACAGATTTGATTACAAAAGATGCACTTTACTTGATAAATAAAGAATACAAAGGGAAGGGAGTAAACCAGTAGCTTGGATTTCTTGTAAAAGGAACAAAGAAGGTCTCAATCAGCTGATAACATTTTAGTGTCAAATAATTCTCTCTGTTTTTAAAAGAAAACTAGACAATGACCAGGTTCCATAGTAGACAAGTTGAGGAGGTTTGAAACAGGTAACGTAAAAGCTTGAACACTAATCAATAAGCCAAACTCTACTATTGAAATACCAAACAAACTACTGGAAGCACTAGTTAAACTAAACAAATGGTATTAACAAAATAGATTTCACCAAAAATCCTAAGAGATAAAGACAACTTCCAACAAGTAGGGTAAAATAGAAACAAGAAGCTGTTATCAAGGACCTTGAATTCTCTCAGATTAAGAGAATAGCTAGATAAAGAGACTATAACAACTAAGAGATAAACTCGAATGGACCCATAACAGAGTAACCATTGACTCACTAGACCAAATAACTTCTAAATGTAAACAACAAAACAGAAATAGATTAGCTATTGCACTGCTAATTAAACATTACATTCATGACCCTAAAACTCAGATTTTTAGACAAAAGCATATGCAAAATCCAAACTGAATATCATGCTAATAGGCTATATTCACATAGGGAAACAGTGGGGACTCAGATACAGGAAGGTAATGCCCAGAAAAACAAGCTGGAACATGCTAAATCCTCAAACCTTAACGAACCAGCCATGGACTAAGGCAACCACTGATTAATCTCGAAAAAATAATTCAATAAGTTCTTACCAATAGAAATATCGAATAATTAATGTACAAAACTATACAAAATAATTATGCACCTTTGTTAAAAAGGCTATATGCAAGAAATGAAGAAGAGGAACAACATATACACATAATCATTTTTACAAGTGAGATTTAAAAATAATAGAAGATACGATAATCTTATAAATTCTAAAAATAAAAAGATTATTCTCAAAACACTCATCGCTACACAATAAATGAAGAACCATAATGCTAATTAATAACGTCTCATTTTTGTTTTCTAAGCTAGTTAGATGACTTGCCACATTTCTTCAATAAGCATACGATGAGATGATATTATATATTTTACACTAGTTTTACTATGCTTCTTACTCTATTAATTACTGTAACCCTTCTTCTGGATTGAATTGTAATTATAGAAGCAAGATTTAAACGAAAAATATCTGTAAAGAGACGATGGAAGAAGAATGAAAAGAATTTATAAAGTAATGATGCAAAGAATTGTTCAAGATGATATAAAGATATAAAAGATCCTAATAATGCCCATTGATGTGGGACTCAACACTGCTTAATTTCTATGCCCATGAATATATGGATATTTGGAGCATGGACAGTATAAAAGATAAGGGTGCAACGTCGGATGAAATATGCATAGTTGCATCTGACTTTGATATTAAGATACATAAATAGATCCTATATCTCATTCGACCTCAAAAGTTAGATCAGAAGAGGAGAATTGTCAAAGACGATAAGCAAAAAATTGATTATATGAAAAGTCATATACATCCTATCCCTCGATAGAGAGGCTGACAAACCTGGAAAATAGTGAAGGCTTCTCTCAATTTTTCCTCAGAATATTAATTTATTGCCTTTACTAGATCGTCAGGTACTTCTCTTTCATCACGCAATTCCTGTTCAAGTAAAGTCAACATCAATATTAACCCATAGTAGCATCTATAAATTTCACGTAGTAGTATATATAGTATATGGATATATTTTCACTTTATATTACTCCCTGAATTTTCTGACTATCCACTTCATTACAAAATGATATTTCTAAGTAATTAATTTCTTTCATTGTTTTCAAAAATTACTGCCAATTTTTGTACGTACATAATATGTCAGCTTGAGTCCTGCATGTCTGTGCTTTGCTTTTTCCCCTCCCTATAGTCTAGAGTAGCCCCTTATTTTTCTCCCACAATCCAGACATAAATTCACTACCTAGTTAAATTAAATAATTACTATGCATTTTCCTCTTCTTCTTAAATAAGATCCGCGTACAAAACCCAACTGCTAACAACAACAAAAATATTTGACAACAACCAACTAATAACATCTAGGGAATCTTAATATCTCAATTGGATAACTATCTGAACTTCACTTTGTTGGTAAAGATTCGATTCTCACATTGTAATTTTCCCTTCCACTACCCCAATTTTTTTTTAAAAAAGAAACTAATAACATCTGCGATCATAGGGAAGTTCATCAATAATTCTCCAAACTGTAACTTCTTAACATCTGCGATAATAGGAAAGTTCATCAATAATACTCCAAAAATGTAATTTTTCTTTCTGATTGAGCTGACATCCGGTATGATCATCAATCAATTAAAGGAACACAATGATATACAAATCAATTAACGTACATGAAGAGTAGAAATTAATTAACAAAGAAAAAAAGCAACATATAAATTATATTCATTTGCTATTTGGCAAAAGTCTGGCAATTTTATTTTGGGAAAGAAGCGGTAGATGGGCCGGAGCACCAATAGACACGGGCTAAGAAATAACGACCGTGCCACAGAAGCAGCACAACTATTGACACTTTTTTTTTAGTTAACGGAAAAAAATGATTTTTTTCTATAATTAATTATAATTGAACATTAAATTTTCTATTTACCCTTAAATAAACATATATTTATAAATTCTTATACTCAAGAAATTTTAGAATTTTCTTTTTCAAAGATATAAAAGTATATTTTTGTCAAAGTTACGAAAGTAAATAGGGCTAGTGTCAAATTAAATAATAAAGTAATTAATTTGATAATTGGGCCAATTTTTGGATAAAGCAAAGGACCAAAATCACTTGCATAGCTTGCCCAAGTAAATATGTTGAGCAACTATGCGAAGCCCAACAACAAAAGTAATTAGGTTGAGTGTCGGACAATCAAACATTCATATTATTTCGAGCCCAAACTCTCCTGCTTTAAATATTTCGAGTTTTTACACCCCCTGTGATTGAATTAAATTAAAATAGATATTTAAAAATTAATTGAGAATTAATATCTTTAAGCATAATTAATAAATGAAGAGCTTATAAATTGGTTCTTGAGGTTCATTTAATGAATTTATTTTAATTGCTTAATTTCGTCTAAAACTCATCTTAAGTCGGCACATTTAACTCATAAACTCTTGCAGAATGGAATATCATGAGTGGAACAAAAACTTAATAGGCAATACATGCCAAAAGAAATCACTGTCTTAAAATTTTAAATTCACCCCTACCCGTGCGTCAATCTTAAATCCTAATGATATCATATATTATTGTAGACATTGAAATTTTATACGATTCTATAAAATTAGTTCTATTTCAGTCAGAGTTTCTGAAAGTTATTCTACTATGAACCCTAATTCATGTCTATATAAAGAGATCAAAATATGATGACTTAAGAAGGTCAAAATCATTCTACATTTGAGAAATATGTCATTAATATCTCTCGAATCATGGAAAAATTTTATGAGAGACAAATCAAGGGAGGAATAAATTTATACCACATGATTATCAATAAAATTCTATTTCTTTAATATTTTATTTATAATTATAATTTATTTTTTATCACTTTAAAATTTATTAGAATTAGCTTAACAGCCTTTTTATGTGGATAATAAATGTCTAATCAATCTAGAAGCCTTTAGAGCTTAAGGGAATACTAGGGTAACTGAAAATTAAACACGTTTAATGCATAATAATTTTTAAAATAAAAGCTAAGCTGCCCACGCGAAAAGTATGTCTAAGCCATAACTTGGTCCACTTAATTGTATGTGTTCCCATATGTATAAGTCGCTGGGGCCACATCGTCAATCTTTTGATATATATATAAATATTTAATTGAGAATAAGTTATTTCATAATATATTATGTCATGATTAATTATTTTAAAATTATTATTTTATTTTTAATGTGAAATAGAAATAACAATACATGTAAATTTAAAATAATTAATTCCGATATAAGTTATTTCATAATGTTATTCTAATTAAAAATAAATTATACTCATTCTAAAATTAATTATCTCTTTTCATTCGTACCAAACGAGGCATATGTATGACTCTGGATTGAATACCCGTAACTTATTAACTACATATATTTTTTATTATTTAGTATTAAGTCTAAATTACTTTGTTCTGCGTGTTATTAATTATTTAAATCATTGTACATTTAATTATGCCATATAAATTACACAAAGTAGAGGCCAAATCTAAACTTATGGCTCTTGTTGAATACCAAGACTATTATTGTCAAGCTCATAACACATATTATTTGTTTGATTCATCAAATTTTATGAATTTATTTCTCGAATTATATCATTATTGAGTTAAAAATATGCGTAACACATAAATTAATGTTATATTTTATAAAATAAAAAAATTCAATTTCTTATCTAAGTACGTAACTTCCATTTTTCTCTTTGGTTGGCTAAATTCATGCTAGGCGTCACATTCAACTGCTAATAAGTAGTGTCCTCTATGAAGTGTGGAAATGATTGGATTAAATCTCATCTTAACACATTAAAAATAAAGAAACTGAGACAGTAATTGTTGACATACATATATAAATCAATCATATCACCACGCATGCAACTAAACCAAATAAGTTTATTGATGTAACTTTGTACACTTGTCCTTATATACTAATCAATTAATAATCCGATTAAGTTTTCTAGTATTATCTAAATGGTAAAATAACATAATTTAACAAATACTTTAAGTTGTTGCCAAATACTTTTAAGTATTTTAAGTTGTTCCCAAACACTTCTAAAGATTTTTAAGTATATTAAGTTGTTTCCAAACACTTTTAAAATTAAAAAATAACTTAAAAATTAAAAATTACTTAAAATAAATTAATTCAAATATCCACTAAGCATGATATATTTCACATATATTGAAATGAATCTCAATAATTCAATTGTTCAAGGACCAGATTCATCTTCTCTAATGTACTGATAGTAGGTTGGTCCCCAAAAGATATTTATTTTGGGATGTAGTTATTCATCATACCTATTATCACTAGTTATATGCAACTTTTGAATAGGTGCATTTCAACTTTTCTTTTTCGTGATAATTTATGAAATTGTAGATAAAATATTATGGAGAGAAGTATTGAAAATATTTCTAATTTTGGGATATAATTTTACTCATGAACTATTGACAGTCTTAAAAACACCACTTTGCTTGACCAACTAAACTATAAATTAATAAAACTTAATTTTTTACATTTATAAACTAAATTGAACTAATAAAATATATTCAGATTTTTTAACCTCGATTTTTTTTCTTTTTGGATTTTTTAATTTTCTCGACAAAGTATTTCTAAAAATATATAAATAATTTGTACTTCAAATACCTTTTTTGTCACGCTCTTAGAGGGTAGGTGATCGACACTCATAAATCATTATTGATCCTCAATCTAACCACTTCTCAATTTACTCATTCAATCATTTAGCGAAACACTCAAATAGATAAAAAGGAGAATAATAAGGTGGGTTAGTCAAATTAATATCTCATAAGGAAATATATTTTAAATACAAGAATTCAACTCAATTCAATAGATAATAGTTTTCGCAACAATTCTCTGAATAGAGATATCAACTCTACTCTATTGTTGTCTGTGAAATCTCTATCCCTAATCATCTATCAAGAAGGAGCTAGTGACAAGTTCGTGGCCACCTCTAAGAACTATTCAAAAGCAATGTATAAGTTTCCTTCGAAAGCAAAGAGATCTCACCATCATTGGGTCCGAAATGAATCTTTAATAGAGTGTCTGTTAATAATCTCTAATCCTGTATCTATATCATAAAATGATAAATAGAGTGAATAAATGAAATAATATGTAAAATAGCAAAAAATAATCAAAGATATTCAACTTAGTAATCAATTCAACTCGACTTAGTAAAACATGCAAATTTAAGAACAAATCACACTTTGAAAATAGACTCAATAATATGCAACTCATTCTAAACCAAGCCAATCAGTAAGTGGGAGTTTTTCTAATTGATAACCACCACCTATAAGTTTGTCATGATACAACGAAGTGATAACATCACTTTACCCATTCAATACCTTGTCAAGGTAAAGGACATCTCCAATTCACCATCAAGAGATCCACAATTAAAATCCACTAATTTTGAGGAGAAGTGAGGAAATATCCAGTTTTAACAATTCAATCATCTAGCTTACCGAGTTTTAGTTATATTCCTAATCAGATCAGTGCTTCTAAAATTAAATTATTATGTTTATATCTATCAAGTGAGTAGATTTTTCAAAAATATTTATGAATTAAATTTTGAGGTAAATAGGGAAAACAAAAAAACAAAACAAAAAAACAGCTCTTATCATTCACTAGGTCACAGTTTAGTCGAAGTTCGGTTCTGAATTAATTATTTTGAACCTTGGCTTCCTATGCTAATAATGACAAATTATTGATATAGACTGCAGGGAACATCGTATCTTTTGTAAGAAATAACACATTTTTCAATTAAACAACATGCAAATCAAATACTCCATATAAGTGTTGAAAAAGGTTTTAGGTCTAACTCACATCTCAAAAGTTAGCTTAAAGGGAGGAGGATTGCCTAAAGGAGACCACTATCTCATTAACCACCAATGTGAGACTTTGTGTCTCAACACCCCCCTCACGCCCAGTACTTAGCATTTGGTGTGTGGACAATTTTTTTGGGGGGGCCCAACATTGGGTGGGACGGGCCCCCCTCACGCCCAGTGCTTAGCATCTGGTGTGCGGACAATTTTTTTTCAAGGGTCCAACATTGGGTGAGACGGGTCTGCTCGAATATCATGTTGAAGAAGGTCTTAGACCTAACTCACATCTTAAAAGCTAGCTCAAAGGGAGGAGGATTGTCTAAACGGAGAACACCCATCTCATTAACCACCAATGTGGAACTTTGTGTCTCAACAATGAGCATCTCCTCCACACAATATATATCTTGTACCGTTTAAATTCTAAGATTCATACTTTTAACGTATGTTTTGAAAATTTAAAAATTTCGTAACTTCCTAATTCAAAAATAATGAAGAGTTACTGTAGTGATTGAATAATTAAATCCGTCTGTGATAAGAATATTTCACTATGATTGGAGCTATATATTCAATGGTTGCCGTGACTCACATAAAAAGATAATGAACATTCCCATGTGATATTGACGACTTTACGGCAAAACGTTGTGTATCATATTCAAAGAATCAAAGTTTGTCTACTTCTTCATTTGACAACTTCTTTTTCTGAAAACTGAAAATTGGACTCTCTACTTGATAGCTTATTCTGATTGATTGCTATTTTGAAATTAATAACCTCTTTACAGCTAGTAGTGTTTTTAATCATTCATGATTTTTATCAAATTCGTAATTAAAATTTGATTAAGAATACGTTCTAGTAAGAAAGTGCAATAGAAGGAGGAAGTACTAGACAAATGTATTAAATGACAAAGAGTTGATGGAAATCAAAGAACTGAAAGTTTGAACATTTGTATACCTTTCCTTCATTTTTATTAGACATTTTAAAATAGAATCTGGATATGAAAGGGATAGATCTTCATCACTTTTCATTTATTAGGATTTTTCAAAGAGATGCAAGCAACAAGGGATTGAAAATATGATTGAAATATTTTTATCGCAAAATTTTAGATTTATACAAATGAGATCACCAATTATTTTTGAGACGCTGTCAGTCCATCGATATAATTTTCTCCATTCTATTTTATATGACACATTTTCCTTTTTAGTCTATCCCAAAAAGTATGTTAATTTTCTATAATTAGAAATATATATATTATAATTCTAAGATTCTTCAATTAGCCTTAATAGAATGATTAACAATCAAATAAATACTCTCTCCGTTCCTTTTTATATGTCGTCCTTACGATAAATGTATGGTCCTTAATATATGTCATTTCACAATACCAATGCATAAGTTACGGTCTTTTTCCTATTTTGCCCTTGAAAGCTAATAACTTTGAAAATATATATTCTTTGACCAACTAAAAGAACTAAAAAGACAATTTCTATTAAATATGAATAAAATGGTAAACTTACTTTTTTTCTTAATGCAAGTATCATTACAAAAGATAACATGTACAAAAGAGAACAGAAGGAGTATCTAAGAATTATTCCAGACACAAGTTTTAAAAAAGTTTCATTTTTTCCTTAAAAATCATGTCATGTAAAAAAATATCACATGAAATAAGACAGGGTAAAGTATATATTAGATAAGTTGACTTGGACAAAGTCGCAAACTATGTATACTTTTTCTTAAATTAAAAAAACTTTCAAATAAATGGTCATGATTTCCATGTGATTATGCCTGATAAATGCAACTTGACAAATCGGATCTTTTGGATTATTTAAAATATATACACTCAGATACACTTGACCATGATACAGCTATCTTTTTTTTTCCCTGGTAGTGGACATGAAACAGAAAATTTATTTTGTTTCTCCTCTCCGTTATACTTGAGAGGTTCGTTGCAAATTGGTATATACGATAAATTCTTTAACTGGGTTCTTCATTTATTATTGAAGAGACAAACTAATAAGATAGCTTATGATTTTTAAACGAAAACTTACAATTGGTTTGTACAACCACGACTGACATTATAATTGCTTGATGATAAATCTTACAATATAATAGAGCACTCCATGTATCATAATATAAACTCTAATTTGATTCGACCGAGAATAAAGCATAAAAAAAGTTTTACAATAAGCAATTAAGCCTACACCGTATGTATACTTATATAAAGTAACCAGAATTAATACTAATAACTATTAAAATTGTTGTATTTATCTTAATATAGGCTTTAATTAAGGCTTAAGAGCAGCCTCAAATATAAAAGCTTGTTCGAATTTAGTGTTTATATCAAGTCAAGGCAAAAGATACATAATTGTAAATAGCCTTTAGCACTTAACCATAATTGACCAATAAGGTTAACATGTACTGTCAATTTGTCATATATATAAGTAAATTTATATGATTAGATATTAGCAAAAGTGTTGGGTACATAATGCCAATATTCTGCCTATGGCAAGGTCTATGAGGGGGTCATTACAGGTCGGAGTCATGATCAAACATAGCGCTTGCGTGGAGAACTTGGTTAAGAAATAAAACTGCGCTTTTACCATCAACTATAGCTTTTGACATAATAATAAATACTTGATACAAACAAGTGGTATCAAAGGTAAGATCATGGGTTTGGTTCCCATGAACAACATGTTGTATGAGGCAGGTATTGAGAGGGGGATTGTTGGGTAATGTCAACATATTGCCTACGGCAAGGCCCATGAGGGGACTGAGGTGGCCTGGGTCGGAGTCATGATCAAAGATGACGCTTGCATGGTGTACTTAGTTAAGAAATAAAGTTATCACTTTGTTATCAGCTATAACTTTTGACATAATAATAAGTGTCTGATCCTAATAAGATGACACAAATATATATTTATCTTAACTGAATTCTGATTCCAAAAATTACAAAAGGTCAATTCTTTCTGGTTAAGTTGTCGAAAATAGTGAAAGGTTGGTTGCATAATTATATACGATGTCCTTCTCATAATAACGTTACGTTCACTAGGACCTACGGCACGTTGAGCAAACTTCCAAAATTTTGGAGACAGACAACGCTTGCACACAAGATTCTAGGTTTTCATTTACAGTTCCGCAGCCTTGCTTTAAATAACACTTGGCCCCATGCATTAATGGCTTATAAAGTTAAAAGTATAGTTAAGGCATCAAATAAGCAGGTTGAGTAGAACTACTTTAAAACACGTTTAAATGATTGAGTAATAAAGAGTATTAATTCATTTGAAAGTTATTTAATCTACAATGAATTGAATGACTAAATAATAACATGATTTTGAGTCTAGGATCTCATTTTTAACCCATAAATTTGAAAGATCTCATGACAATTATCTTACTAGACCACTACTGTTAAACAAGAAGAAAAGGTCAATTAAGCGGTTGCTTTAAGACCAATAAAGCTTATGCTTTTCTCTTCTATAATTTTTTAAAATATTTGACTTCTCTTAAAGTAGACTTATAATTACAGTCCAAATATGTAAAATTAAAAAAAAAAAATGAATGTCATTATGGTGTCTTTAGGCCATTGAAAGAGTTGGATTTTTTAATCTTATATTTAAAATTAATGAATCAGAAACAGAGAGATGGTCATTGAACCGTCCTTTTTTAAGGGTCCCACCATGGATATGTAATATGAAATTTCACCTATCTCTGTTTACCTCTCTATAGTTTGGGTCAATCCTTTGTACGTTGTTTGTTTTGTTAAAATAGAAGTCTATAAATCAGAAAACACGTGAAAAATGACACCAAAATTTGAGAACTTATATAAAAAGTCCCTATATTTTTTCTAGTATATACCAGGACATCTTGCACATTCACAAAAAAAAAAAAAAAAAGAAAAAAGAACAAGTTATTCCTTCGTCTCCCCAAATATTACAAGTTTAGAAATAATGCAAGACATACTCTCAACTTCTTCCTCCTCCTCTCCACCTTCACTACTTAATACACTTCAAAAACGCCTTCAATTTATAATCCAGAGTCGTCAAGAATGGTGGGTTTATTCCATTTTTTGGCAAGCTTCAAAAGACGGTAATGGCCGTCTCATTTTCTCATGGGGAGACGGCTATTTCCGCGGTACCAAAGATAAAGTCTGTATCACCAGCGCAGACAACAACAATATTGGCGTTGGTGATACGGAGATGTTTTATACGGTGTCAGCGCCCAGTTGTTTTGTGTCGGAAGATGATCTCATCGTCCACACTTACAGTTCCGGCTCCTATGTTTGGCTCAATAATTATTATGAATTGCAAATTTACAACTACGATAGAGCTAAAGAAGCTCACTTGCATGGAATTAGAACCCTACTTTGTGTTTCTACTCCTCATGGTGTTATTGAATTGGGTTCCGCTGATGTTATCCAAGAAAATTTAGAATTTGTCCAATTAATTACGTCTTTATTTGGATTAGGCAAGCAAACTAATAATAATCATGGTCTTTTGAGGTTTGACTTTGTTCCTTTGGGAGATGATAATAAGGATAGCAAAAGTAACGTGGAAATATTAATAACGGGTAACAAATCGTCTGATTCAGGAAATTCGGACTATGATAATGAGTCCTCCGCGATCAAGTCTGCTCATTCAACTAAAAAACGAGGAAGAAAATCCAATTCGAGCAGCACAAGAATGAAAAATCACGTCGAAGCAGAGAGACAGAGAAGGGAAAAGCTGAATCATCGGTTCTACGCCCTAAGGAGCGTGGTCCCTAACGTGTCCAAAATGGATAAAGCTTCTTTGCTAGCGGATGCAGTTACTTATATTAATGAGCTCAAGGCTAAAGTAGAAGAATTAGAGTCCAGTATGAAATATCAGTACCAAAAGCCTGCTTCGAGAAATACCGTTCAGGAGATGTACGACAGTCAAAGTGCATCTTCTGCAGTAGTTGATCGTGTAAATCATATTAATTCATCGTTGGCGTGGTGTGGTGATGGGGCATATGGAATGGAAATCGAGGTCAAGATTATTGGAGTAGAAGCCATGGTTCTTGTGCGTTCACCCAATGTGAACTACCCATGTGCGAGATTGATGAATGTGTTGAGCGAGTTGGAGTTTCAAATTCACCATGCAAGTGTTTCATGTGTGAAGGACATGATGCTACAAGATGTTTTCATTAGAGTTCCTCACAATTTGATTAATGAGGAAGCCATCAAATCTGTGATCCTCACAAAGTTAAGAGCTGCTTACATTTGATAATTAATGAGTATAATGTTATCAGTTATATTGTATCTTCATCCATTACCTGAATGTTAGTAAATCGCCATCTATTTTGTTTAATTTCATTGTCATGATGTCAAGTCTTTCTATGTGAAGGACATCGTACGTAGGTGTCCCTTTGTAAATTTTAATGATCATGTGCATGACGTTGTATTAATTAAAAAAGAAGGGTTTAACTATCATTTAGTACTCTGAAAGCTGAGTTGATACTTTTTTTTCTTCTTCTTTAGTTTTTGATGTTCAAACATCTCTTAAGCTTGTTTTAGACTTGAAGAAGCCACTTGACAAAACCGTTGCAATGGTTTAATACACGCAAATTGGGTGAAGGAATAAAAAAAGAGGGGAGCTATAGACTATATAATGATACACTCATTTGTACAACTTTGCATTAATTGAAATCTAAATACTGCTTAATTTAGAGAAAATCACACTACAGACTATATATTCAAACTGTACCACCGAAGTTATGACGGAAAGGTATTATATTTAATGATTCTTTTAATTGTACATATTCATTATTCAGATGTTACGAAAATAAATGAATTTAATACTAAAGTGTATAAATCAACATGCAGTTTAATAGTAAGTGCTATAGATCCAGACATCACTAAAATGAGGCCTAAGTTTCTATATTTGCAAAGGAGTTACGTAGTAGGTTTTTGGTTGTCCTAATAGTAGATATTTCATTCCATTTTGGACATAATAACATGGGACTGTGCTAATAGTCCTTGCTTGACGTAGTCAATTCCGCAGCCTGAGTTAATTGACAAATAAGATCATGCCCAACTTGTATGTTTTATTTATTTGTCTTTATAAAGGACTTGGTATTGAAGACCAATAAAACGCGTACTTTTTCGTCTATAGTTAAGATAAAAAACAAACTATCAATATAGTCCTCCAAAGTCAACCGTGTAAATAGATCCTTGAAAGAGTTGGAGTTTATTGAACCGTCCATTTCTTTAATTTAGTCTTGAAGGACCACTTGCATAACAATATGAACTCAATCACTTCACATGCATGAACTTCAACCCAGGTACATATTGTTGGTTATAACACAAGCCTATAATTTAGACAACGTGAAAAATGTTTGGCTGAAGAATTATTCTATATATGCATTGCAACTTTACTATTACGACAGACTAAAGAAGCGCCCTCACGCGGACCCTCCTTTGTACGATAGAAATAATAATAATATAACTTGGAGTTGAAAGTAAGCACAAATTCAGAAATTTTCAAAGAGGGTAATCTTTCGAACTATTGTTGAATCTATGGGTGTAGTTATGGTGTTGAATAATATTAATCCTTCGTTGGAATGTGGAAGTCGATCGAGGAAACAGAAGCATTTCTTAGGTGTAAATTAGTTTGGTTAGCGGTATTAATTAGAATAGTTTATGGATTACAATTTAATCGACAATATATTATTTGGTTGCTTTATATAGCTTAATTCATGAATTAGTTATTGTATCCCTAGAAAATAAAGGAATAATTGATTCAAAGTTTAACAATTCTCGATAAAACTATCTCCCTATTCCTTTTTTTAAAAATTTCTTCCGTAATTTGATGTACTTTTTATTAATATTAAAATGGTTATAAATGTTTTGTTTAATCCTCCAAATTTGTTTAGTGTAATTTGATGATTTCACTAATTATTTTTTTTTGAATTTTTTTATTAAATGTAAATTCATGAATTAACCATTTTTTTTTTAAAAGATAAGCTTCAAATATTTGAATAATTTAAGTAGCCTTAAATCTATCTTAAGAATAAGATATATTTGACCAAAAAAATTAGAAATACATCACGTCATCAAGGATCTCCATAGTGATACATCACACCTCAAAATTAATAACAACTTTTTAAAAATATATATTCTAATATTGACATTTATCTAATTACATGAAATAGAAAAAAATTTCATCTGAGTCAGATGTATAAAAGGAAATGAATTTTTTCTTAAAATTTTAAATCAAATATAAGATTAAATGGAAAGAAATGAATGAAACACTTTTACAAATTTTTATACCTAACAAGCCCTAAAAGGCAATAAAGTGTACGTTCTATGATTTGATCAAACCTGCTGTATTAGTCAGTATATAGATAGCAAATGAATCTAATCATACATTTTCTTTGTTAAATAGCTCCCTCATAACTTATTAGTACTATTAAGAGAGTTATGCTTTTCAAATGTGGCTGCGACATGACATGAATTATTAAAAGAGTTAGTTTACACGTAATACTAAATAATTAGCTTTTCATGTCACAGATTAATCCGCAAAGAAGAATAGCTCTTTTAGATGATTAATGTCAACAAAACTCAGAAATCTTTAAAAGAATAGAATCCTGCTGTAAGTCTAGCCTTTCTTTAACTTAATTTGTATCTGTGCCATAGCTATTTTACAACCCGTTCTGAGTTTTCGGTCTTTTCTAACTTACTTTATTCTAAGTAATAATTTATACATATACGATGAATTTTTAAACAAATACAGATTTTTAATCAAAATGACTACCTTAGCTGGGACACTCTTTACTATTCGGGAATGGTTAGCCCAAAAAGAGGTACACAAGGGCCAAGTACACAAAGCCCATTATATCTATCACATTCTCTTCTTTGGGCTCACTGGTCGGCCCATTTTTCTTCGGATTTGATTTGTATTTTTCTTAGCTAAAGTATTTTTGAATGACTATCATACATTTATAATCCTTTTAGTTGCAAAGTTGTAATTGTTTTGTTATGTATTTATTAATTTAGAGAAATATATATTAAAAAAAAAATTAACTTCAAATTTATCAAAGTGTAGACATACATATTATTGAAGTATGGCCTCATAACTCAAATAAGATGATGTATTAATGTGTATTTAGAACTTACCTATAAAAAGTGGTAGATATAGAAATATGATATCATGTGGATAGTCAAAGCAAACCAAATTGTTAGGTCATTAAAAGTATTGCGTGCCTCATTAGTTTCAGTGGTTAGCCGACATCCTAATGGTTGTAATTTTACAAGAAACCAAATTAATACGTGACTAAATACACTTGTATAATTTCCAGGCCGTTCAACGACATAATAATCATATGAAGAAACTTCTCTAGTTCAATTCTGCTAATGTCCTTTTGATCCCTTAATAAATTAATGATGGAACTCAGTCTTTTACTTTTCTAACATCTGTGAATTCTTCCAATTTGTGAAATACTCTCTTTACCATTTTTAATTTATTCATTATATTATAGCTTTTTTTTGTGTGTATATATAGATATCTCATTTAATATCTAAATTCTAAAATTTATTCTATTATTAACGTATACCCTACCAAATAGAAATGGAAAATGACATGAAATTAATTAGGAACCTGTACAATATAATTTTAAGCAGTTTTAACTAGTAACTAGAGTAAATTAATTATTTACTCTAATTTGCTGCGTTACTTTAATTAGAATCTAAACTGATCTTTGTAGGTCATGACTCTCTATTCATTTTTCTTACAAATTCCCCCAGTTTCAACTAATAGCTTTTGTAATTCAGATTTTGTAAAAAATGTACATATTCTGGTGTCGGTACATAGAAAAAGAAAAGGTTCAAGTACACAAGTTATATTATTTCAACTCTACATGAACGTTATTTAATTTTTTATCATCTTAAAAGGAAACCCATTATGAGTAGAAAGAGACCATCTCCCCATTACATTTTTTCCATTTGTACAATAGAAGACAAGTCTTGAACTTTAATTTGCTCCCTCTACTGTGCCAAGAAAGTCTCACCTTCACTACTTACACTAGCTTTCAATCAATTCCACCTTCATTTAACATGTACTCCATTCATTTAATTTTATTTGACCCAATTGCCACAATAAAATTATATGGACAAGGAAATATTTTTAATATAGAAGAATGAAAAGAGTATGAATTGTCTAATATTTGGTGGTCTGCCAATGAGCAGCATCTGATGAGTCCCTACACTATTTATTAGTAACACATTGGTCCATCTAATTTAAAATCATTACGTAGTATATTAGCTGACAGGTGGACTCCAATTACTGACACCTGTATTGTCTCCGCTGCTGTTTATGGTTGATCGCATTCAATTTTCTCAACAATCATGCAACGCTTACTGTTCATAACATACATATATATTGATTTCCATAATTTTATTTTTGGTTATTGAGGAGACTGGGAAATGTTTCATTCAGATTATAAACATTAGTAATTCATCATGTGGTGATTATTACCATATCTCTAGAATTTAATTTAATTTGCATGCAAAGTTAGGTTAAGCCTTAAGCCCTAAACCAGGACGGGGAATAATTAACGAGTCTAAATTATATGCAGAGGATGTAAATCAAACAGTTAAATGTATTAAATTACTTAGAACATACTATATAATTTTGTATATATGTAATAGTAACGTTGATTGATGACCTAAAATAAATGGTATGCAATCTTTTAAAGTTAAATCATATTGATTGTGTCAAAAAGCTCATTATTTTGTTACGGTATATAATTCAAATCCTTGTGCAAATGAGTCACCAATCTACGGTATATAAGTAAATACGAAAGAGCAAGTATAAAGCTCTCGATTCATTGCACCTTTCATTATCGTTGATTTTATTTAGAAAATATGAAAAAACATTTCTGTTATGATGAAGTTTTGATGATTTGACAAATTTTATAATGGGACCTCATCCTATTTCATACACAGGTAGGTGTATTTAGTTTATACAATTGAAAGTGACCTGACATAGTACAGTGCCAATAATAAAATTTTGGTAAGTGCTTGAGTGCAGCAGAACAACAGGCCGATTGGACAATAGAATAATTCCAAGTTCAGGTGATCCAAAGGGGTGATTGCAAAATATCATGTGTGTATATTTATTGAGCATGTGATGATTTGAAAATCATCTTCCATATCAACAAGCGTAGAAATTTTCTTCTAGCTAGAAATACGACTGAAAAACAGTCATGGCCATTGAATTTTTAGTGACTTCATCTATTTGTTCTTAGTTGTATTAATTTTGATTTTGAGTTATTTCTTTGTTGTGATTGATCCGTAGCTATAGTTAGCTAGTATGGGGGAGTGAAGTCTAAGTCGATCTGTATTAAATTAGTTTAGTGGAGTTTCATTATATTTGTTAGGAGGAAATGGATTAAGAGGTTAATCCATACAGTTCGTGATTGTGTCTCCCTTGATCAAGGAGTTTTTTTGCATAAAAATCTCTATCTTATTTACTGTTGTATCACTTGATTTTGTAACAAGGGACCTAGTCCCTTACTATGTAGACGCATGCAGCCCATCAATTTTCATATCCCAAAGTACTTTTTCTTGATGATATTCAAACTAAACTTATAATTCATACATTCAGCTTGCATTTCGACATACAAATCAGAGAAGTGGGGTAAAAAAAAAAACTAACTCAATCAGACTTTAATTTTGTCCAAATTTAGGTTTATACGATAAAAAAAGATAGTTTCTTTGTTTTTTACTTAGGGTGATAAAAATGATGGTGGATAACTTGAATTTGGTAATAATTTTCAAGATGTTGAATTTTTCCAAATTTGCTCGAGTTCCCTTGCGAATGATGTCTGTCTTCCAACAACAATGGTGATATGATCTTTGTTTTGGACAACCTTAACGTGTGCACGAGGAATTCTTGACTGTACATTGTAGCTGCATTCGACCGGAATAAGTTCATCATCTTCACCGTGGAACACCGTGACTTCACATTTTAGCTTGTTTCTCACCATGTCTAGGTATCCTTCCATTTTTCCAGCAGTACCACATATGATGTTGTGTAGTGTATGCCATGCTGCGTTGTGTGTGTGGCAGCAAAATCCCTCTATTAAGTATGTCTTAATCCTGTACTCATCAATAATATTCCCTTACATTTTGCTAAAGAATTTTTAACTTTTTAAACATACAAGAAGAAAAAGGATCTTGTGAAAAAACAAACTAAATTATATTGAATACAAGTGGTGATCTTGTCTAGTAATTTCTCAACAATATTTGACTAAGAATTGTGTCTTCTTTTTAAAATTTACTCACATGTTCTTTAATTTACCAGTCCTTGTACGTCATCATTTGGTCCATAGTCAACTTTTTTTGGAGGGACGGTGGGGGTGGCAAGGGGATGAGAAAATTGGTGAGGAAATTACAAACTCATGATGAGTAACTGGGAAAACAATTGATATGTTTCTAAACAAACCAAAGAAATGGTAGAAGGACAAAAAGGTTGGAGCATTAGATGCAGTTGGTGGGTTGTTGTTTGAGTTTAAAGAAATTCCATTTATTACAGCAAATTAAGTTCATGAACAGCACCATTTTAATGCAAATATTTAAGGCACATTTACTAATTCTCTGTGTTGGAATTGAATCCTCTTTAATCCTCCACTTGCCTAACTGGTTATGGCAAAATCAAAGTGCATGCCAAATATTAGTAGTAGATTCTTCTTTATATTTTCTCCATTAAGGAAATTTTACTATGGATTTAATTTTGAAAATAGTTAAATTTTATTCTTAGGTTGATGCATAGGTCTTTGCATTTCTCAACTAGAAAACCTAAAAAGAACAAACACAAAACTACTTGATGCGCCATATGCCTAAATTAAATGAGGTGGATTGAGAAAATCATCCTTTCATTCTACCTATAAAAGGAATAAAAAGAAATAAGGTGGACCATGAAATTTGTGAGGATGTAAAGTCCAGGGACTAGCTATGACAAATAAGTTTTAGGATTTAGGAAGTTTAGTTAGTTTAACGTCATTCAGAGGAGGACACACTAATTAAATATGTATTGTTCCTTAGATCAACATAGAGAGCCATAGTAGCCACGTACAAGCATTACAAGTTTTCCGCAAACAATCTTTCTATATTTATGAGCTAGTGATAAGGTTTGCATACATTTTACCCTTTCCAAACTTCGTCACTGGAGTTGTTGTGCGAGCATCATAAGTTGACATCAACTGACAATTAAGAGTTCCTTTATTTGATAAAATTTTCTAAGTTAAGGTGACAATTTTAAATATTTGTAGAAAACGGACCTGTTTCTGGTGACAAGTTTGGTGAGAAACTCCCACAAACGATGATTCTTGCATATGACTAGGCAAACAGTTCTGCTTAGGTGTTCATACCAACATGCTATCGACGCGCCAAACGCTATCGGTGGCCACACGCGCCTTGGCGCTACTTTTCGCATCATATATTGCGTGGCTTGTTCTCCCTTTGGTGTTGGAAAATATGGCTGTCATAATATAATTAAATAAATGTCATCGATCATTAAATTAAATACTACACAGTTATTAATAGTATTATTTCATGTTAAAAACTGCTACCTCCTTACCGGTGCAATTAAAGTGAGGGACTTCACTGATCCAGGATACTTTACAGCTAGTGCTAGAGCCAAAATGCACCCTAAAGAATGTGCCACGATGTGGATGGATTTCACTTTGTGTGGCTCCAAAACGGATTTCTCAATCATCTCTAGATGCTCTCTTATTGTGTAAAGTGAATCACTTGGCTTTGGACTCCTTCCAAATCCTAGCAGATCCACGGCAAATAAACGATACTTTGATTTTGCTGCCTTGGAAAAGTTTGGAAATAATGTCTCTGTCCAAAATGATGATGATGATATGAACCCATGAATGAAGAGTACAGCTTCTTGAGACTTGTCTGATTATATGTCAAAATGTGTTAAAAAGATTAAACTAAAAAGAAAAAGACAACTTCATTGTTTTAATATTTGTTAGTATAAGTAATATATATACCTTTGGCACCATCTACTCGGACAAAAAGTGAATCTTTGCAAGAAGAGGACCAGGAATTACAAGTGTGACAATCACAATCCGACCACCTAGGTATAAGATCATGAGATTTCTGGCCACCCATTTTGCCTTGGAGCATTTCGACTATGGTGGAATTAACAGAAAAAGTTGAACGGACGCTTCCATTTTTGAAGCGCTCACACGACTGTTGTATGACAGCGGCATTGTCAAATTTGCGGCGTTTGAGCTCATTCACAGTCGATTTTGACACTTGGGCCACCAATGATGGCCGAGTGTAAAGTGTGTCTGAAATTTCTTCGAGATGTAACTTGCTCGAAGAAGTCAGACACACAATCTTGGACTCTCCTTTTTCGGAGACCAAGATGGAGCCGCTGCTTGTTATGGCATCTTTGGTTGAAGAGCAGTAACAGGGCCTCCACTCTGCTTCAATGATGAAATCAATTGCTTTGTAAGTATAACACAGGATAAAATCAAGAACGTCCAGGATAGTGAAGACTAGGAAGCTAATGGCTTCGTTCATCACTCTGCCAGCTAGTATCACGCTTGATTTGGCGTTTTCTTTAATCTCGGCCATGAATATTTTCTCAAAGTTTGATTGTCACCACCACAATCACAAAAAAGAGAACTGTGTTGCAAAAATAAATAATGGAGTGCCAAGATTCACAAATTAAGTTGTGTTTTTCAGAATGGCAAGGCACCCATTAGGTTGAAAAATGTCAAACTGCCAATGCCACTATAGTTTATCCAATGAAGCAAAAATGTTGATTTGGGGATTATTTGAGGAAAGCGTGTGAGAATAGACTGGGTAGCACTACTTTTTTTCTGAGAATTTGGTGGGAGAGGAGAAGAAGATAGATAAATAAAGAGGCCAAGGATGTAGACACGTAATTACAGGTAACAGATCAATGAATTCATTGTTGCATTAAAAACGTTGCCGGAAGACTCTGAAAATAAGGAAGAGAAAAAGTTTGTTGGTGGTTGAAACTCTCGATAAACTTTTATTATTTTCTTCAACCCTTGTTATACTCTATACTAGTGTATTGCCTTCTTATTTATAGCTAAATGCAATGACTTGACCGGCATATATTAGAGTACGTAATATTTCTGATTATGGGGTTGGAAATTTTTTTATGAGAAATAAATTGTTTTATTCTCTTTGTTGTGATCATTGAAGTAACTTATGAGTGTCGTTTACCTATCAAAGTACTTAATTTTATCTAAGGCAATCACTAAATAATCTTATGAAACTATCTTATACGCAAGAAATTAATGAACTAGAGGAGTTGCTCTTTACTTTTTAGATAAAAACATAATTAAAATTATTAAAGTGATCTCATTATTAAAATTTTTTACTTGCTCTGTTACTCGCGGAAAAGAAGTCGTTTACTTAGGTTGTGTTTGGCACTTTGCTCCTCTTTCCGGTCAAGTCTTCCACTAAAGGCACCGGTCAATCCAAGTCAATTGCTGTTCGAAGAATTATTTTTTTCACGCATTTGTCAACCATATAAAGATCGAATGTGGGATTTTTGGTTCAAATGATTTGGGTTTGGTATAATTTATTTTTTTCAATTGGAAAAACAAGCAGCGCCTTATTAATAGAATGTCTCACTTTTGATTTGAATGAAGAAAAAAAAAACTCAACTTTTGACTGAAACAAAAGCTAGAAGAGTAAAATATCAAAAATATCCCCACTTTTTATTTATTTATTTTTAAATAAAAGTATTTTAAAAAAATTCTTACTTCACTGGTTCACCCCGCTCCCTCCCACCCATTCAGGCCCTTCCAAAATAATTTCTGCTTACAATTTCTTTTATTTTTTCTTGTTTTTATTACATATGTTTTTGGGAAAGTTTTTTCTACTTGCTGTAAAAAATTTTAACAAATAAAATTTTAATTTAAGTTATAATCCACATTACAAGTAGAAAAACTTTCCTAATAATATATGTATATATCTAACACAATGATATAAAAATGTAAAAACAAAAACATTAAGCGGAAGGTTAGAAATTTCTTTTATAAATACAAAAATAATATCTGACTTTTGGGGAAAAGGAATGGGTGGTATAGTGGTGGTAATTGTGATGGGTTGTTGAATTAAGAATTAAATTCTTTAAAAAGATTTATAAATACTTTCTTTAAAAGAAAAAATTGAGGGGTTTGGTGGTGGGGCAGGGGATTACAAGGATGAGGTAATGGAATGGGGTAATATTTTATTTTTTTTAATATAATAATATTTTAATCTTTAACTTTTAATTAATATTAAACTAGCTAATTTTTTAATTCCTTTTTCCCAACCAATGTGTAAGTGTTTTTGCTAGCTTTAATGGAGATGGAATGTTATCTTTACTATTTGGCATAATATGATTTTTAACGTGATTTTAGTTGATAATTACGATTTCTAACTTATTAGTGTACAAGTAAATAGTTTAGCTATTCAAAACATGAATAAATAGACATATTTATTTTACGTAATATCCTACATGATAATTATATATTCTAAATGATATCCTACATACATTACGTTATGTTCGAATAATTATTTATATCATCCAAAATTGGAGAGCATACATGTGAGTTATAGCTAAATTAAAATGTATTAAATATTGTAGCTTAATATTTCAACCGATTCTGATTCTTGTTGTGTGACACTGACAACTACTACTTATTTCTATCATATATTTTTTTTCCCCTTTAATTTGTCACAAATATAGTCGGAGCATGCACGATACTTATAATTATTATTACTCTTTTTTTCGTTGGCAGTAATAAAACTAAGAGTACTTGATATAGTAAGTGGAACTATATGATGTAATTAAAATTTTTATTAAGGGTAATGACAATATAACTATAAGCTGATAATAAATGCTAGTAAAAAATAGGTCTTAAGGCGTCGTGTATTTATTACCCCATACCACCCATCACCTACAAACCACAAAGCCAACTCTCATCACCACCGACTCTCCTCTATATATAAATGTAACTCTTTGACTTGTTCAACAATGACTTTTTTAAAATTAAATTTATCTTATTTTCTTTTTATTAATGGTCGATTGGACCCTCATGGAAAAATGTTATAAAGAGGAATGACCCTTGGGTTTAGTTTGATTTTAAAAAATTAGTTTAAGAAGTGCTGGAGAGTGACAATTGAACAAGATTATATAAAAAGACATTAAATAAACCTCAAATAAATCACATTTTCGATATGGAATTAGAATTAACATATAATTTGATCCCTAACATATTACATAAATTCACGTGTTAATAATTTACCTTTCAAATAGATTGTCATTTAATTATCCTTCACACAAATTTTGGGAGGTCATGTGAGATGTATGGATGTACCAACAGGCAAAAGAAAAGGAATGAACCATTAAATAATATAACGTGAGGCTGAACAGTAGCTAGCATGAATTTTTTTCTTCTTTTTTTGGGGGGTGGGGTGGGTTTTCTCTCTTGTGCCTCATTTTTAGTGGAAATAGGTGAAATTCAGATGGTACAACTCAAGGGTCGCTTGTGCAAACAAAGTTTCAATTAATAGTTGAAAAAAAAGTAAGTTATATATGATATGTAATTATATTTTTAATTAAATAATCATATTTTATAAGAAATTAAAAATATGCATGTTTATAGTGGACAATATCATATCATATTAAGAGTATGTTTAACCTAATGTCAACTAATATTCGAGTAAATAATTGGATGAAACAAATTCAAAAATTAGCGAAATGATAGCATTGGTTTATATTAGTAGCTTGGAGATGCACACCACTTTTTGTTGGTTTGACCCAACTTTTTGGAACTAGCTTATATAAAAGATTAGCATTTAGGATGATATTTTTTAGTACTAACTATTTACAGAATTTGAAAAAAGAAATTCTTTCATCACTTGGGCCTTATAATTTTACTTGGAATGAACACTTAATGATGTAAGCTAGCCACCAAATTAAATGCAAATGATACATTAGCTAGCCTACTCTAAATAGAGCTCGTTATAAACTAAGCCAGAGCCACTACTCTAGTGTGGCTACTGAAAAATAGACGAACCATACAACATAAAGAATAAAAGTTCTATGACTAGTACAAGCAAGTGAATATATCTCAAAAAAAAAAATTTGACAAAAAATGTTCATTTGACTATCGTTGATTGAATGTTGCTCCGTCCTGCCTGTCCTAATTATAACCATTTATTTTTTTTCCTTTTTTCATTCTTGTATCACATGCTAATGCAATGTAAATCAATAGCTTTTTCTAAGTCTAGATTTTGCCATTCTTGAAATTGTACTACTTGTATAGCAAAATGACAAAAACTTGAATGCAATCTATAGGTGAAGGTGAACTGTGGGTATGAATTTTCCAAAAACTTGTAGATCGAAATGTGAAGTGTTTTTCTCCATGACCATGTGGTCTGCATTCTGTAACAATGCTTGTGCATAGCTTAAAAGCTACTATAAAATTAAGGTATAGCCACTAAATCTTTATAAGTAAAATCTTGAAAATCTTTTAAAATTTATTTTTTCAAGTTTCATTCAAGAAAAATATTTATTTAAAACAAGGGCTAATAAGTAAAGGTGAGTGGGATGTTTGCCGCTCGTCTTAATTTTCTTGTTTGGAGTTTTGTTTGTACGTAGGTGGCGACGGATGATTGGTGGATCATGAACTTGTTAATTTTGTCAAATCTTTCGGTGCTTGTCTAGTCACTAATCACTCGTGTGTTAAACAAAAACTTGCTCAACCGTATTTATGGTAGAATTTGTGGTTTGTCATGATTTCATTTATTATGATGATGACTTTGTTTATCTCATGAACTTGTGTTATACGATTTCTCCTAATTAGTAACATCATCAAATTAAAGATGTGGGATGTGTGTGATAATTAGGTAATGATAATACAATACATCATTAAAATAAAAATATCAGATGCGTGTGATAATCAAATAGTGATGATACATTTGCATCTAATACAGATTGTTTCATCAATGAAGAAGACGTACAAATATTATTCATAAGTTTAGATGATTTATTAGACATATTTAGAGAAATCTCAATTAATGTATCGATTTTCTAGTAAAAGGACAAATTCAATATGATGATTTGGTATTCTAAAGTAATGCACTTAATTAAAAGCATAGCATTTCTTCTCTTCCGTATTATTTATGATAGATTTAAAGGTTTTTTTTCACTGTACACACAAAAAAATAGGATGCTCAAAATTTTGACCAGTGCATGAATTCAAGTAATGTGTTGAAATGCAGAAAAACTCGTGCAGTTTTGAATGTAGTTCAAATTCTAAAAGAAAAATTCATTAAGTTTAAATTGTGGCCCTTCAAATTTCAGACGAACTGCACAAAAGTGAACTCAAACTCCATAAATAATTCTTGGAGATTAACTTGAAACAAATAATCTTTTCCTGGAATTTGGACTACATATTTCAAATTTTAAAAATTGTTCCTCGAGTGTTAAATTGAACTCCACAAACATTTCATAAAGTTTTTATTTTCTAATGCACGGGTGTAGCTGAAATAAAAGTTCCCATATTTTAATAAGTAAGAGATATATTATCATTCATATCAACATATGTCCGCCATCCAATCAAGTTAAAAAAGACAGAATTTAAATGGTGGTCATGCAATTAAAAAATAAATCTCACATTGAAAATAATTAATACAGCCAAAACTTGTTAACAGTCAATTAATATACATGACCACAGTAGTACAAAGTTCCACGACATGGATCAATCTTGATATTTCAGTTGAGTTAATTACGTGATTTGATATCAATTAAGACAGCTCCTCATTAAACATATGACCATCGAATTCAAATAAAATACATAAATATATGGTATCATTTCAAAATAAATTGGAAGGTGAATGGAATTAGTGCCTGATTCTTCCCCAGTATCATATAGTTGCTAATTGACACCTATAATTAAGTAATCTATTCAAAGATTCACCAATAATCCTACCAACTTATCCGTTACGTTATTTTTCGTAGCAATTTTTACGTTTCCACCAAGTAGTTGATACATCTTTATTTCTATGTAGAATACTGCCCCCCGCCCCTCACTTCTTTTTTAGTTATCATGTTTTACTTTTTAATTATTAATTTGATAAATTTTAAAAAATTTAGATGTTCAAAAACTACATATACAAAAAATATTATAAATTATAATTTTTTTCATATCAATATGATAAAAAATATATCTTAAATTCTAGTCAAAATTCATATGATTTGACTATCAAAAAGAAAATTATTGTTAGGATCAAAATTATGGAAGGTAGGAAATCGAACTTCATATGACCATAGGTAATAGGAAGATAAAAGAAAAATATATAAAAGAGAGTGACAATAATTTAACATGACTTCCAAAGAAAAGATGAACAATTCAATATATAAATGAGAGTATAAAATATCTGAGAAAAATAATCTTACATAATTCATTCAAAATAAAAGAGATTCACACAAATATTAATGTAACACCTGAGCTTTTAAAATTTTCCCTCAACACAAAACTCTCAAAGCCCCTACGATTACATGGTGGATGTTACCAAGTTAAGGGGAATGAGCCTCTATTTATAGAATCATAAATCTTTTCCTATAGGAAAAAAAACATTATCCAATTATGGAGACTTTATGATTTCTTCTTAGTTAAAAGAAAATCCAATTATACTAGAAAAGTCACGATAAACACCTAATAACTATAACAATTAAAAAGAAACGAAAAAGTATATAATTTAATTAATTATCCCATTTCAATATATTCACTAACCTGAATAATTGGGATTCTCATTGAATAGGACCTCATTAGAAGGATAAAGAATTATCTACAATTAATTATAGAAAAGATCTCATATACCGATATACGTAATAACATATAACTCATAGTTTATTGTATGGTTCTCTATGTCATAGTTAAATTTATTCATTTCACGTCGTACGTATACGATGTTGGCTTCAAGCCTCCCAATAAATTTACTAATTATTGTACAACACTAGTCTGATATTGGATAACTCTCATCGAATATGACTCATTAGATAGAGAAAGGACTATCTACTAAGAGTTTCTTTCGTTTAATGCTTCATTGGAACTTACAATTAAGAAGAGAAAAATCTCTTACGTCTTGACAAATAAATGGTAATTCATTACGACATCCCATGTCCTAATTACATATAATTCAATCATTTTGCGGTGTATGTATGAGGCATCGAAGACTATCAAGCCTTTTAAACCAAGCTCGTGAAGCTAATTAATCATGAATAAGGGAACTCTCTGAAAAATTTGATTCCCTAAAAAGTTTTTATTAACGTCAATTAGGTTATGGCCACAATACCCGCCAAGATACACCCATTTTTACCGTCACACTGATACCACTTGTTCAGATCGAAATAATTAAATATCATGCGAATCTAACAAATTGAACCACAGGATGATCATTAGTAAGAAGACAAAAGCGAAATATACCAAAAAGAGACACAATACTACATGGTTCGGTTAACAGGCCTACATTAACAAGAGAAGATGAGTGTCCACTATATAAAAGAGAGTATAAAATATTCGAGAGAAATAACGTCAAACAACTCATTCGAAATAAAAAAAAGGTTCACACAAGTGTTAATGTAACACTTGACCTTTACAAATTCTCCCCTTATATAAAACTCCCAAAGCTCCTAGGACTACATTGTGGATACTACCAACAAGTTAGAAGAAAGAAATCTCTATTTATTGAATCATAAACCTTTCCTCTGGGGAAAAACAATTATCCAAATATGGAGATTTTTTGTTTTTTTCTTAGGAATGGAAAACACAATTATACTAGAAAAGTCGGGACAACTATAACAACTAAAAAAGAAATGAAGAAAATATTATTTAACTATCATCCCATTTCAATATATTCACTAGCTTGAATAATTGGAATTCTCATTGAATAGGACCTCTTAGAAGGATAAAGAATTATCTACTAATAACTTTCTTTCACGCGCAAACTCACTCTGAAATTTACAATTAATTACAGAAAAGATCTCATATACGTGATAACATATAACTCATAGTTCATTATATGTCCTAGTTAAATTTATTCATTTCACCTGGTACGTACATGATATTGACTTCAAGTCTTGGAATAAAATTTACCAACAGTAGCCTAACTATTTTGAATTCTCATTGAATAGGACCCATTAGATGGTGAAAGGACTATCTACCAAGAGTTTCTTTCGTTCAACGCTCAATTGAAACTTACAATTGAGAAGAGAAAAATCTCTTACGTCTTAACAAATAAATGGCAGTTCATTACAATATTACATTTTGCATTCTATGTATAAGGCACCGATCACTATCAAGCCTTTTAAAACTAGCTGGTGCAGATAAAAAATAATAGACAAGTAAATGTGAGGTGGAAGTCAAACATAAGAGTTTGTTGGCATGGCATATATAATAATGCTGGCAAGTCAACGTCTGATGAATTAAATTGATCGATTTTACACCATTTTCCAACAAGAGTATCAGAAGTTATTAGAAAAAGGTTTTTCTAGTTCTTGATTTCACTAGCTAGCTTGGACCATCCATCAATATTCATCACATGCAGGCGCAGCTTCTACCTAAATAATTAATACTTACAACGCAACAACATTGTGAGTTCCAATATTTTAAAATTTCTCTGAACAAATGCATGACTGAAACAACGCAGCTTGAATTTTGACGATATATAGAATATGAATATATAATAATAGAATAGTTGGGAAATTGATAGTATAGTGAATTAATATAGATGAGCTAGCTGTTGCCCATTGCCATGCATGCAGCGATGAACTATTAATTGGCCAGGATATTCCTTATTATTTAGTTTTCTCCCACCATTCATATATATAAATGGGAAGTGTTATATACACATAAATGGGCGTAGTATAATATATCAGAAGTTTAATATCTTTCAACATCTACTATATATATGTATATATATATTCACCACATATAAAATAGGGTGTTAGGATCGACGAGTTGGATTTATAAAACTGTTGAAATTTAAGTTTGAGCATTTAACAAGAATTTTCCACCTATGAGAACAGAAGTGTAAAGTACAAGTAATTAGAAAAAAAAATAAAAGAAAAATTGATAAGAGAGTCAACTATTTCCAACAGAGCGCACTTGCACTTGCACTCATACCGGTGCAGAGACAGTCACAATTTTGAGAGGTGGATACACTATCAAAAAGGTGAATTTAAAATATAAATTCGATCGATTTGATATTTATATTCTTATTATGAATTTACTTAAATTTTTAATTTTAATTAAAAAATGCACCCAATCATTCTTGGAAAACTTCGAGTGTGAATTTTATATATTTTTTTTAAAAAAAATATAATACTAACATACCTATAATTTAGAAAGAAAAATATAAATTCAAGTCAACTCAATATCCTTTACCTATACAACCTTCCGGAGTGTCTTCACACATGTACATCTAGGTTTTGATGACCAATGTTTTCACATAAATTTGTGCACATTCCAGGGTGCTCAGATATCGTCATCATCTTTTAGCATTCTAGGTTATCGATCAACACTAGCTTATTATATGTATATTTTTAAAAATAAACTTACAAATTACAATTACAATAACAAATATAAGTCAATAATTATATGTGTTTCAACTTTCAAATCGTCTAAATGATCATTACTAGCTGGATATACACTTCATTTAAATTATGGGATATGTTGAATAATTTTGCAGTGGATAAGTATCGTGAAGAGATAATTAATCAGAAAGAAAAAAAACTGCAAGTGGTTGGGTGTTGGGTGGACAGCCTCCATAAATATATAGAAAGTCAACCACTTGCTGACTTCGTATCCCAACTGCCACGTGTTAGTATTTAACAAAATTCTCATTATTGGAGTTCAACTGGGCCTTTACCTGGCCCAGTCCAATACATAAGCTTAGATGCTGGGCTCTATCTTATCAAAGCCCAAGTATTAATATTTCTTAGACCAGCAAAAATCATTACATTTAAAAAATTCTATTACGAAAAATTAAAAGTTTTGTGACAAAGAAGTGAAATTCAGTGTTTCTACTTTAAATATTCTTCGAAGTCTTTCGCTTCTTGCATTTGAGGCTGGAATAATGGAAAACATTAGTATCGACAACCAAAGTCTATTAAGTAGAGATGGTCCAATATATTAAATTTGTAATTAATAATATTTTTAAATATTTTAAATTATTAATTTAATTTAATTTTAAAAATTAATTAAATTCTTCAAAATATGCAATTTGAGAACTAAAAAGAGACAGCAGGAGTATATGTTGTAAAAAAAAAGTGTATGCACTTTTATATTTACCTCTATTTTTGTTTTAGCTATTAATTATGGGTATTATGCATCAAGGAATTAATCTCTTTATTTATGAAAAAGAAAATATAAGTGAAGAGGGCAAAGATGAGACTCTTTACCTTTCCCTAAAACGGAAATCGTGCAGTGCAGATCATTGGATTCAGAAAAATGGGATACGTGCTAAGGGTGAGATTTGCAGCATTCTTCGCCGGAGCTGCGGTGGCATCGGCCGGCGGTCTATACCTTCTCCACAAAGATTACAAAACCGCCCACCATTCCCTATCTGAGCAGGTTCCTTTTAATACTCAATCCCCTTTTGTAATGAAATGAGCCTGAATAAAGTGAAGTGATAACGACGATTTATATAGTTTGGGATTAAATCGACTTATACTGATTGATTATATTTTTTCTAACAACTGAGACATGTGCTGTTTTGGGGACTTCCAATTGTGTTGGATATAGCCCTAACGGCTGCCCTTTTTGTTTGGTTCACCAGCAAAGATTCAATCTTTATAATCTTTCTTTTGGCTAGGTAAGTAATTAGGTTCGTATTTGCTACATTACCAGGGTGTGTTGCATTTGTTGCTGAACAAAATCCCTAGGGCTTGATGGAAATAACTGTTCTGTTTAATTTAGTGAAAGAAATTAGGGAAATGATTAACTGTTCTGTTTAATTTAGTGTAACTGTTGGCAGAATTGCCAGTCCACATATAAGCGTTTACCTGCTTTCTGCTTACCCTTCATTGTTTGCAAGACTTAGGGGTTCTGTACTAGTTCTAGCTATATGTAAGATTAATAGCTAGTGGCCTGGAGCATATTGGTCTAAATGGAACTTGTTCTTGAAACTCTAGCTGGAGTAATCTATGTGTAATTGGTGAACGAGTGCCCATTTTAGTGGTAAAGTTAGCAAATTAACTATAACTTGCTCCAAAATGCAGGTTTCATTTCTCTGTCAAAATGTTTACTTCATCAAAATCAATCACCATGGCTGTTACCGTTGATTTGTTAAGACATTCTTAAATATAGATTATTCTTCGAGTCATAGTTATCTACTTCAATATTGGTGGCTTTGTTCAATTGTTCAAGTAACAATGGTATTAAGGTTGTTTACCAGGGATGGAGATAATGGTGCTTCAAGGAAAGTACCAAAGTTGGTGATGCATGAAGAGACTAAGTCTTTGATGGTTAGTAGCATCGTTACAACGGATTTTAGTTCGGATCCTAATAACAACAAACAGGAAAATAAACTAGTCACTTTTGCTGGTTCAATTGAAGGGGTAGTAGAACAAATTTTAGTTCGGATCCTAACAATAACAAACAGGAGATTCAATAAGTCATTCTGGAATCAAGATCAGTTGATCCTTTTAGGTGTATGGTGGTATTATAATAGTACGACGCAGGTAGGATCAGTATGGAGCAACATCAAATTAGTATGGTGAAGAATGGCAATGCAAATTTAGCTAGTGGTAACTAGTAAATTATAATGATGCAGGCAGGAACAGTATGGAGCAGCATCAAATTAGTATAGTGATGAGTGACAATACAAAGAATGAAGAGAGCAGGAACAGGACCAAGGGTGACATTTATTTGTTTGACAAATGTGGCTATTATTGAATTCCTTATTCCACTTTCTTTTGTAACTACTAATGGTGGATTGCAGATAAATTTTCATAACACGTTTTTGAGGCTTTATAGTTGTTTTCTCAATTTCACCCGCTTGTCCCCAAAGTTAAATACTACTACTTAACTTCAGCTCACCTCTTTTTCTTCTTGTTCTCCGTTTCTAACCCTAGTTGGTCTAGTAAGGATCATTTCAGTGGTCATGAGCATTGTGAAGTTTAATGCTTAAAAATAAGTGCAGAAGTGATGGTAAAAAAATGGTAATTTGAACCTAATACTGGATACATATCACTTAACCATGGTTAAGTGTAATCCTTGTATAATGGCTATAAGTCTTACATTCATTAGTTTGGTGCGAACATCGAGGGCAGTTGAGTTTTTGTGGTTGCAACTAAACTGCAGCTCGACACTTAAAATCCTGCAATTTGTATTAAATGATTTGTTGATCATTCTTTTGTTTTCTTGAACATTTAATAGAAGAAAAGTAATAGCTTTTTTTTTTTTTTGATAACCGAGAGAAAAATGATAACTTCTTCAGCATCATTTTTTATTTTTTGCACCCGTGAAATCATCCTTCATCATGTTCCATTGGTCTATGAAAATTGTTCCTAATAGTTGACTGAAGCCTCCTTTTCCAAATTGGGATGGAGGAATTATAAGATAAGAATTTCTCTTGCTTATGTTCGTCTTTTAACCCTTATGTATTGCTGCCAAAAGATGACTGGAACCATGAAACTATTTTGTAAATGATATGGGAAAGTGAAAGATGAGAAGATACAATACCATTTTGACAGGACAAAATGAAACTTGGTGATAAATCAATTACGGACTAAAAGAGCAATTTCTTCAAGCATCTTTTCCTTCATCTGAACTTCAATATGTTACCTCGGCTGGTATCTCTGTTATCTACATGGTATTCACTCTTTTCTTTTATCCAGATGAATGATGTCTATGAATCTCTGAATGGACGCATTTCCGCTTTGGAAAGGCTGAAAAAAGCAGATGCTGCGAAACACGTGGAAGCTACTGAGTAGATGTTCTAAGAGGTTTCCAAGGGATACTTGTCCTATTGAGGCATCAAATTAGATTCCATAGGTTCTACTTGCTGCTCTGATTCCATTGTGATGTATTTGACTTGCTACATGAAGTTCAGTTTTTTCTTTTGTTTTGCTATATGACGGGTCAGAAGGCACATTTTCCTGAGGCTGTAATGAGAACATAAAGTCAACTTTGACCCTCCAAGTTTCTGAACTTTGGAAATATACTTGTGCCCTTCCTTAATAAGATGAAGGCTTAAACAACTCCTTTTTCAGCGCGCAATTATTTGGATGATCATTTGCTATGATGATCGTTGTTGGTGATTCTGGATATACCTTGAATAGCAGTACTATTTTGCTAAATGATAGATTATTGCATCTTCTGGGAGTCTACTCTCTTACATTGTCACTTTAGGTGATAAACTTGTATCTGGTGCTCTTGTGACCTGTTTCTGTTGCTGTAATGGATTGTTTCAGTATGGGATGGATTCGAACTATTAGATAAATGTGTGTGTCATCAGTCTTAGGTTGTTGTTCCTCTTTCTTGGCAACTCCAATACGGTTGAATTCTTGCCTGAGCTCCTTAGAAAAGCTACATTTGATGTGATTTCTTATTTTAGCATGCCTTGAGGTTTCAAACAACATAGTTGGTGATAACTTCCTAGAGCTTTTGTGGGGAAATAAATACGTATGTAAAAGCATTGGTTTTATGACACATTTTGCAATGGAGATCTTTTTTTCATGTCGTCGTCGCGTTTACTACACTCAAAAGAGTTGCTGAAGACGAGTAGCTTTTTCAGCAAGGTCGAAGAAGATTACTCAAAGAAAAAAGAGAGATATAAGTGGAGATGCGTGCTGAGCAACATCCCCCCATTGTGCTAAGAGTTCTGGATCTGATATTCAATTTTCATACGTGGGAGTTTGCGTTCCACGTCAATGTATACACCCTGTTTTATTATGTAATATACATGACAAATTAACGTGTTACAATAATGCCAAACGATGTCCCCTTCCGCCCTAATGGAACGTTATCTTTGTTATTGAGATTTTATGGATGATCTTCTCACAAATAACCTTTCTATCCTCCTTACTATGGTATTGTAATATTTACTTCTAAACTAGTACGGTGTAGTTATAGATAATTATTTTACTTTGTCAAGGTCTGTTGCGATTTTAATTTATTTTTAAATCAAAGAAGAGTATAAAGGTTAAGCAAGAGCTACAATTGGTGTCAGATACTGTCTTTCTCTATTTGGCAGAACATATATCTGTTTTTAATTAATGAAGCACGGGGCTTCATTACTATTTTCTTTGTCTACTTCAACAAGTTATAATAAGTCCAAAAAATAATAGTTTTAGGACAACCAGCCACATTTTCCTGTTTTTAGTTGACAAACGAGACAATCAGCCGCATGATTTCTCGCCTAAAACGTTCTTCTTAAACAAACAAAATGCGGAGATTCTTCTTCCATGGACACTGTATAAGATTGATGATAATCATCAATCACGTTTGACCAGTGCAAAAATAACTACTTACAAAGTATATCTTATTTTCTAAAATCTAAGGATAACTTGCATGTTGAGTTTAAATCACAAGGTCTTACGTTCAATGTAAATTTACTGGTGAAGAATGGTAGAGATATCCCATGAAATCAATTAAATTAATGTGGATGTACACCAGTATATAATTGTGTGATGGTCCCGGAAAAGCATGTGAGAGAGATAAAGATTTGAGAGATTTTTGGTAGCAGTAGAATTGGTCACATGAATATTTTGAATGTAGAGGTTAGGCCAAACATTTTGGACTATATGTACAATTTTAGTTTTTGGTTTTCCTCCCAAAAATGCTATAAGCCTAAGTCCTGTGCTCACCACGTGAATGGAAAATCTTGTTGAAACAGAGTCTCGTGACTCAATCGGTGTGGACTGGAAAATTACAAAACTAAAACGCCAAAATACGATTCCACTTCTCTTTACTTTCCTACGTTTTTTTTTTTTTTAACTGAATCTCAGTTAAAACTTTTATATTGAAATAACACGTAAAACGATCAAGTGTGATTTGTGAATGTGGATGAACTTTTAGGCGGTAAAGTCACTTTTTATTATCGCCGTGAATTATGGTTATGTCAATATATTCAAAGTCCGCCTTAAAAGAAGAGAAAACTGATTTGTAATAGGCGAACGAAAATGTGAGTAAAAACAATGGTTTTTTATTCCAGTACAGTCTTATTCTTGTCGTCATGGACTTTATGAGAAACCTCTTGATAACTTTTTCACTCTTTTCATGCAATAAATTCGTCTCATTTGTCGCAGTTGATCCCGTGAATTAAATTATATGAACCACTTTTTTATTTAAAAAATAAAATAAAACAAGGTGTGCAACGACCAACGAACTCCTCAACTACCAACTATATAAACAAGCACTTCCCTCCAATATAACTCAAAAACTTACTATATTTTATCATTAATACTAATATAGTAGCAAACTGAAACTGAGAAATGGCTCATGCTATTAGGGGCTCTTTAAACATGCTGATTTTATGCTTCACCTTCTTCCTCTTACTTAATCTTTCTCATAATTTTGCCCTTGCCTTCACTTCTCAAGATTACTCGGATGCTCTTGAGAAATCCATTCTCTTCTTTGAGGGACAGAGGTCTGGAAAATTGCCTGCGAATCAACGAGTTAAATGGAGAGGGAATTCTGGCTTGTCTGATGGTTCCGGTTACCATGTAATTCTAGCATGTTCCCTATATTACGTAGCACTCTACGACATTTTTTTAAATGTCCCATTTAAGCTTAATGACAAGATTTTACAGCAGTGGGAATATTACTAACTCTCTTTTTGTTTTTGTTATAGGTGGATCTAGTTGGAGGATATTATGATGCAGGAGACAACGTTAAGTTTGGACTGCCAATGGCATTTACCACAACTTTACTAGCATGGAGTGTAATCGAATTTGGGAGCTCCATGCACAACCAACTTGACCATGCAAAAGAAGCCATTCGTTGGAGTAGTGATTATCTTCTTAAAGCAGCCACAGCTAGCCCTGACACGTTGTACGTTCAAGTAGGAGACCCGAACCAAGATCATAGGTGTTGGGAGAGACCCGAGGACATGGACACGCCTCGCAATGTGTACAAAGTATCACCCCAAAATCCTGGTTCTGATGTTGCTGCTGAAACTGCTGCTGCATTGGCTGCTGCCTCTATTGTGTTCAAAGATTCTGACCCTTCTTATTCCTCTACATTATTGCATACAGCACAAAAGGTAATTAATTTAGCCTTGTACATCTTTGTTATCTTGTGATATTTATGCATCCATTTGCAATATTGCAGGTGTTTGCTTTTGCGGACAAGTATAGAGGTGCCTATAGTGATAGTCTCAGTGCAGTGGTCTGCCCATTTTACTGCTCTTATTCTGGATACAATGTAAGACGATGCATTAATTAATATTAGAGTGAATACACACTCCTGACGGTTAATTTGGCCATAAATGCATTTTAGGATGAACTTCTCTGGGGAGCATCATGGCTTCATAGAGCTTCAACAGACTCTTCTTATCTTGCCTATATCCAATCAAATGGTCAAACTATGGGTGCTGATGATGATGACTACTCCTTCAGTTGGGATGACAAGAGACCTGGGACCAAAATTGTTCTCTCAAAGGTTCACCTTTATTCTCCGTTGCACCTTAATTTTTTTGCCATAAACTCACCAAAATTGCTTCTTTTCATACAGGACTTTTTGGAGAAGAGTAGTCAAGAATTCCAAGCATACAAAGTTCACTCAGACAACTATATCTGCTCTCTAATTCCAGGCTCACTAAGCTTTCAAGCTCAGTATACCCCAGGTCAGTAGAGGCGCGACAACTTAAAATTTGGATCCACCTATGCATGTACTAAAGTCCGAGACATATGTGTGCAGGGGGGCTTTTATTCAAAGGAAGTGAAAGCAATCTCCAATACGTGACATCTTCATCGTTTCTCCTATTAACCTATGCCAAATACTTGAGGTCAAATGGAGGGGTTGTGTCATGTGGGAGTTCAAGATTTCCTGCAGAGAAGCTCGTCGAGCTTGCGAAGAAACAAGTGGACTACATATTAGGAGATAATCCAGCAAGAATATCGTACATGGTTGGTTTCGGACAAAAGTATCCACTACGTGTGCACCATAGAGGTTCATCTCTACCATCAGTGCACACACATCCTGCTCACATTGGCTGCAGTGATGGGTTCCAGTCTTTGTACTCGGGCTCGCCTAATCCAAACGTTCTTGTTGGAGCCATCGTGGGTGGTCCTGACAGTAAAGATAACTTTGAAGATGACAGGAACAATTATCAGCAATCGGAGCCTGCTACATACATTAATGCACCACTAGTTGGGGCTCTTGCTTTCTTATCTGCAGAATCCACAGCAAAGTAGTAGTGGGTGGTGTCACATATATATGGTTGAATATTAGAGTTCATCCATGCTCTATTAACTAAGTCTTGTAGCAGAAGAAGAGGATCAAGAAATCAGTATGGTCCCTTGGTAGCTCAAGATAATTGTGAAATGAAAATTACACTAAATATTCTAATTTAGGTGCTTATATTTCCTTCAGCATGTAAGCAAGAGGAATTCTTTGGTTCCTCTAGGATGTTAAGACTCCTAAAATGCTAGCAATGAATTTTCAGACTTATTATTCACTTTGTTCCAAATTGAATACTCTGAATGAATCAGATAGCAGTA
>JAOTQJ010000102.1:25207510-25232119 GCA_025642045.1 Solanum sejunctum
AATGCTAGCAATGAATTTTCAGACTTATTATTCACTTTGTTCCAAATTGAATACTCTGAATGAATCAGATAGCAGTAACTAAGAGGCAACGCTCGAAATGAATAATCTTGGGAAATGAAACTACAAATACAATCGAAATGCACTTTTAATTGATCACTTACACATGCTTTTAAGTTGACCACTATAAAGTTGAATTTGGATCGAGGGTAACTATTGAGGCCTCAAAATTTTTGTGGCCTAAAGCCAAGGCTCTAGTAGCTTGAGGATCAAAGCCAGCCCCTGCATGTGATTCTCCGATTTTCAATATTTCTCCACCCATGTCTCTTGAATTCAAGAAGCAAATTGGTATTTCTGTTAAATTGGTGGAATATTATCTTGTTCATTTCGACTTTCATCTCTCTGTGTTAGGACTTGTTCCTGTATGATGCTTTGTATGTAACTCTACGTTTCTAGGAATTAATCTTATCCTTATTACAGCACCCCTTGAATTAGTTTCACTGTTAAATCAACACCAACGTTTTCAATACTACTGAAAGATAACCAATGGATAATAAGTGATGATTTGAGTTTATTAGATGTAGTTTGATGTGTGCCTCTACAAGGATAGACTTGGGATTTAGATCACTATTATTTGATGGTTACTGATGGAAGTCTATAATCTGTTTGTTGATCTACACATTACTTGAATACAAGTGAAATTGCAAACTTTCCATTCTTGTAGCCATCATGCTCAGATATAATATGACTATTTTTTTCTGTTTTGAGTACTAGAGAGTCAATTCTGTTATGTATGTTACACATAGATAATACTTATTTAGGCTGGTTGGTTACAGATGCATTTTGTTGTGGAGATGAACATGGAATTGCACAGAGTATTCAGTGGATGTTACAATCTTCTTTGTTATTTATAGCCTTGTTAGTTTCTCCATTTCATTCAGCTAACAAGACCATGAGTATCATTTGTAGGTACAGTTGTGCGTTATAATAGAAAGAGAAGGCATAATCAATTCAATCTAATTTGCACCAATTATTGCTATTAGATTTTAGTGGTCCATTAATTCAACTCAACCATGTGCGTTATATTATGAACAGTATCCAACATTTTCCATTGGCCCTGCACAAAGTTTATTGCTCGTATTGTTGTGATATTGAAGGAAGACGACAGAGTGAAGAGGAAACACAAAGGGAGACCATCCATGTGGAACAATTTCTACCATCATAGGACAACTATTTGGACCCCTCACTCACTATAGAATCCATAACACACACCATTCTGAGTGGGATTAGACAAAATTACCCGCTGTTACGTATTCGGAGTTGGAACACCCTTTTTGAGAAATTATTCGGAGTTAAATTTTGAATACTTTTAGCATAATCATGACTTGGTCGCGTATCCACTTTCCATCCATCTCGCCTCATTATCGGGTTTATTCAAACCTCTTCAAGTGTTATTTAGTTCTTTAGTATTTGCTCACACGACATCGTTTTAGATTTTTAATAATACTAATACTACTTTTTCTTTTAACTAGTTGTGTTATGAATGGTAAATTGTAAATTGATTGCAACTCACGTAAATCATTGCGCTCATCCTATGGTTCTTGGGATATGCACAAACATCACAACTTGTTACCACCAAATTCCATGTCACAATTTATATTGAAATGCATGTTCAAGAATCTAAGAGATTGATGTAGATGGAGGGAGAGGGGGACTAACTGAGGGAGTTGGGCACCTCTATTAAATAGGAGAGGTACATGTGAGGTTGAACATCTTTTTACAATTGCAGTAGAACAGCATGGCCCTACTCCTATTTTTTTCTTAAAAGCAAAAGCAAGAAAGTTAGCCCAAAGGATTAGAAAAGCAAGCCCTGGACAGCAGCAAAGGTCTTTATTAGAAACTCCCCACATTCTCATGAAGGGATTTTAAAAAAAACATTTCCAATAGGATGATGATGATCCGAAGCCAAGAAAATAAGTCTATTGGTATCTCTATCCCTACTTCGACATGTCCAACCTGGAAACTGTACGAGAATCCTTTCTATAATTCACAAAATCAGCAACACAATCCTCTTCAAGAAGACACTCATCACAACAATAAGCAAATTCATCGACTCAACCTCCCAATATCAGCTAGGAAAATCGCGGCATCCTTTTGGGATCTCACCTTTATCAGGCCCTTTATGGACTCTGAGCTCGAAATGGCTCGAGCCCAAGTCGCTGAATTGAAGGCCAAGGTAGAATACGAGCGCAAGGCACGAAAGAAGTTGGAATCAATGAACAAGAAGATTGCCAGAGAGCTCTCTGAAGAGAAAAAAGAGAGAGAAGCATTGGCGCGAGTGTGCCAAGAACTTGCCAATCATATATCGTCAGATAAAGCTGAGATCAATCGGTTGAGGAAAGAAATGGAAGAGGAGAGGAAAATGCTACGGGTGGCTGAGGTTATGAGGGAGGAAAGGGTTCAAATGAAGCTGGCAGAGGCTAAATATTTATTGGAAGACAAGTTGTTGGAACTGGAAGCAACCAAGAAAATGTTACAAACAGAGCAATCCGATGCCAATACTCAAGAAAACGTCAACAACTATAACATTTCCTCAGCTGCATGTGATCAAGAAACAGCAACAAAGTGTGAAGTAGCTGATCACAAGACTGTTAATGAGAATAACAGTGCTTCTTTTCAGTACCAAGTGACGATTCATCCAAGAAACCCTTCACAGGAACCTGAAAATCCACACATCAAACGAGGGATCAAAGGATTTGTCGAATTCCCAAAGGTTGTCAGAGCCATTAGTTCCAAAAGCAGACATTGGGGTACAAAGTTGGAGTGCCAAAAGGCTCAACTTAGGATATTACTGAAACAAAAGTGTCCTATCCGATCCAATGGTCTTCTAACAAGCTGATAGCCATGAAGTTTGTAACTTTGGAGTGTTATTCTGTATGGTTCATCCAAAGATATTTACTGTCTTATCCAATTGAATGGTCTTGTAAGTTAATACCATAAAGTTTGTAACTTTGGAGTGCCATTTTTTTTTCTTTCTTTTTGCCTGGAATGGTCTATTTTGTTGAGTTTTTATGAATTTTGATATTATAAATGTATAATTCTCTGGATTATGATCTAGTTCACTTGAAAGGGGTTGCTTTCTAATTCACTTGGAAGTTGTATGATTATGGTTACACAGTAAGGATTGATGAAAATCCAAATTTGTATCGTACTACCATTATTGGAACTAAGATTAACACATTCAACTATTCATCATAAAATTGAAATCCACTCATAATTTTACTTGGATCTTGTAAAAAGATAAGGAGGGAATGCGACCCCTTCCCCAAGAGATCTATTCTATTCTATCAAACAAACGATACCTGTCGTGAAATTCATTACATTATTTTTTATTGGAGGAAAAATGAGACACTCCAGATAAGCCATTGTTAGCTTCATTATTAAACAAACAATTGGTCCACCAAAGTAAGATGCTTTTTAAAGTAGCATCATTACCAACACTATTGTTTTAGTGGGAGCAATTTCTAGAATGAAAAAATATTTAGCGTTTATATTTGGGCCCACATTCTAACTATCTACTCCAACCTTGGAGAGAAATCAGAAGACAATGTAAAAATTGAAAAAATTATTTAATCGGATGTTTTTTTAATAATTAATTACTGATTTTAATAATATTCTTTATTTATTATCATTTATAACAATATATAGCAATACTATGACAAATTTGCACTTGTATTAAAGGTGAATTATGCATTTAATATAAATATATTATAAATGTTCAGTGAAAATAATTTGTTATTTCTATAAATGATAAATATTTTTTTAATCTAATATATCTAGGAAGTGTTTCTCAAATATAATGACAATTAGACTTTTTGCATTGTGTAAAGTTGCTTTCTCGAAAAAAAAAAGGGGGGTGGGGGACCAGAGAGAGGAGATTAGGAATTATTCGAATCAAATCGCAAATCAAATTGAATCGATCTTTTTTTTTTCATCCAAGAATTCTCAATAACAACATTGTTAAAAAGATTTGGTAAGCTTCAATGAAGATAAATGGTTGAAGAGATTATTATATTTGAAATGTTAAATACGTAATCAAACGAACTTTCACTTGATATGACGTATTAATGTTGCCTCATCTATGTAGTTGTTTGTTTCTGTTTGGCTTTTACTACCTAAGTGCATCCACTTAAATTACTTACTGTATTTCATAGCGTTGAACATAATACAGATTCGATCACTCTAGCATGAGAAAGATTTAATTAGAGACAATATATGTAGTAATAAAGTTGAAAGGTACGAATTAACGCAATATGAATCATTCTTTACAGCTAATTAAGAGGAAGAGATGAAATGTAATAATCCAAAGAGATGGGGCTTTAAAAGCAATAACATGAAGTATTGGGGGCATAGAGGTGGACAGGTATTTGTCCCCACCTCAAAAATTACGTTTCCCAATATGAAATATATAAATCTATTTGCTCCGTTGATATTTTTAACAATTTCATAATAATAAGAGTATAATATGTTTTTGAGAGGAATCAGGTATACATTTGTTGTCACCGTCAGGTCAATGAATGAAACCAACTTTCTTTCTCTCCAACTACTCTCTTTATTTTACTCGTTGACTCTTTACTACTAATCTTTTGTGTCTACTCAATCGAAAGCAGCGTTGGTTTGCACACAGCAATAACTATGTTTAGCTTATTCCTAATCTGTTTCATGTGATTTTCTATTTGCAACTAAAATTCTTGTTAATGGAATTACAATTAATGCACTTTACATAGCTCTGCAACCCTACAGCACACTATTTCAATCTCTCCTCCATATTTTGTTGAATTCTTAAGATTTTTTCTTAGTTTAAAATAGTTTAGATTATTTTATAGTTACACTTTTTAAAAAAAATTATTTTATATTTTTAAGAAACTAATTTGAAATAAGTAAAAACTAATTTAAAAAATAATTTTTTAATTTATGCCCTCAGTAATTAATGGATGTGTCATTTCCCTTTAATTCACTTATATGGAACAGAGAGAGTAGTTAGTAATTAAAAAATAGGCTAAGAGTACTCTAGCTTAAATTACTTATTGATTAAAATTATCTTGCAAATAATATAATAATCGAAACACAATATTAACTAGACAAGAAAATTGGGTGTTACTATCAGTATAAATTGAAAAATTAGTGCACCAAACTACTTATTTGCAAGATATTTTAAAAGTGATGAAAAAATAAATTATAATCACAAATAAAATATAAAAAATATAATTTTATTGATAAACATGTGAGTATAAATCTATTGCTCTTTTTATTCTTCTCTCATGCCATTAATGACGTATTTTTTGAACATAGGGCTATTTTAACTATATTGATCTTCCGATGGATATTTGAGATTCTTTTTTAAGGGAATATAGTATCATTTATATAGGCATAAATAAAGATTTAGAATTGAATAGTTTTCAAGAAATTCTGACTGAAATAAGACTTATCTTGTAGAGTTCAATATATTTCCATGTCTACACTACTATCAAGCTTATGTTTATTTAAAAACAAAATAATTTAATAATCTAAAAATCTTTTATAATTTCTTATTTAAATCAGTCCCGGTTGAGACTTGACACAAATTAAATAGTAATATTATGTGCGATTAAGATATTGTGTTCAATTTTGACGTCGTTTGGGGACCAAATATTGGAGCCATACTTTGGCAAGCTTGAAGTTGTGGGTTTGTCCCGTCATGGCACAACGGGGTTAGAATGTTGGAAGTATTGGAAGCACTCAATCTCTGAAATGGCGGCAACTTAAGCCAATCTAACAATTCTTGAACCGCCTCTCTAGTTCTGGACTTATATATCTTCATTGGTCTCTCTCTCTCTTTTTTTGTATGTAAGAAAAAGAAAGGTCAAGAAAAAAAAAAAGTTTTTCAGCTTTGGCACTACCTAGATAGCCTTCTTTTTGTTTGTTTTTTGGGGCTAAGAGGAAATATATGGAAAACAGTGAGCTTCTGGATTTGAAGATGAAGAGTAGTGAAGCTTATAAAAGGAGCATGTTCATGGCCCCTTCTTCTTTTTCTTCTTGTGGGAAAGAGACTAGTGATGATGGAGGAAGCGGAAGTTTTGTGGGCGCTGCACTTTCATCAAGGGCTTGTGCTAGTACGGTTTTCAAAAACCCTCTGTTTTCACTTTATTCCTCTATTTTGAGTTATAGTATTTGTTTTTGTTTTGGCAGGAGGAAAAGTTCAAGCTCCTTTTACAGCCTCCCAGCTGCAGGAATTTCAGAGACAGTCCGCAATATGCAAGTACATAATGGCCTCTATGCCTGTTCCTCCCCAGCTGCTCCTTCCCTTGCCTACGCACCCATCTCCACCTCAATCTAACAGTAAATATTCAATTTTGAGCTTCTTTTTTTAATCTACACTTGTTTAGGAGTGTCTAATATGTGTGTACAGGTTTGGATTTGAAGTTCTCAAGTGGGTCGGATCCAGAGCCATGGAGGTGTAAGAGAACCGACGGGAAGAAATGGAGATGCTCAAGAGATGTAGCTCCGGATCAGAAATACTGTGAGCGACATGCCCACAAAAGCAAACTCCGTTCAAGAAAGCCTGTGGAAATTCACAACAATCGACACCCTCCTCCTCCCAAATCTAACAGCAACCACCACTCTTTTCACTTTCCCACGGTGCAGCTCTCCGCTGACCAAACCAGGTGGACAATTTCACTTTTTGTTCTTATCTACTGCCCTATTCAAATGTTGGTTTTAATTCTCTGCTGTTATGAAAGGTGTATTGAATGGTTAGGGAGAGCAGACAGAAGTGGAACCATCCCTCACCAGCAACTCATGCAGTCCTCTTCTGGAATGGGATTCAACAATGACCAAAACGCAAGAAATTCGCCTGCATTTCAAGTGCAAGACGAGTATCCAATGAACTTTAATCAGTACATGTCTAATAGCACTAGTGGCGATGACTCGTTACAGGCCAGAGGAACAACTAGGGACTTCATGGATGCTTGGCCAAAAGACAGACTTATTACCAACAATGGCTCTTTTACTTCGCTAACACTTTCCATGTCTGGTTGGAATCGTGGAATGGATGATGATAACGAGCACACCATTGGGATGTTGGATTCTGAGACAAGTGGAGATGAAGTTTTGAGGTCCCAGTGGCTTAACCCTGTTTCATGGATGAGTTCAACAGCACCTGGAGGGCCTTTGGGTGAAGCATTGTGTCTTGGAAATGCCTCAAGCTTACCTTCACCTCGTGGCTATAGTAATAGCACTGCTACCAGCAGCTGCAGCTTCGGTTCCTGCGAGAACTCTCTCGACTTCATCGGGTGATCAGGCAATCTTGTGAAAACATGCGACGTCCGTCTTGATTCTTTTGGAAGTAAGAGAATGTGGGAAAATTGACACCGCCCTTTTTATGTTCAATTTCAGTACTTAAGTTTCTTTCACTCGGTATGCATTGCTGCTTCTCATATATATATGTATACACTATCTCAGTGATTATGAAAACAATATTCTTGATCCCAATCTACTCTATTGAAGATGCGTTATTGTACATTCTGATGGGTTGTCACAGTGCTTTTAACAGGAAATTGAATGCATTTGTTTACATTTGGTTTGGTAAGATGAAGGCAGTAATCCGTCCCATGTTATTGCTATGTGCATGAATATTTTGCACTTGACAACTTACAGACTGCTCAAAGTCTCTTCCCAACTAACAAGACAAGACTGAAAAAAAGAACCCAAGATGACAAATTCGTATTTGCTGATTTAACTGTTAACTCTTCAAATTCTTTAATTCAAGATTAAAGGTGGAAAAACTTGATTAGTTGACAAGAATCGTTTATGACACTATAAATTCTCGGAAATCCTAATTGACTCTTGTAGAGGCACCCTTTCAGTTCACCAACTTTATGTGTATTTTAGAAATGAATTGGACAGGTCAATCGTTTACGTTGAAAGAATTACACATTTGCCATAAATTTTTGGAAACAGAGATAATGTTTAAACAATAGTCATTTAACTTTTGATGGATATTTTGATAATCTACTTTTCTCTTGAATTCTTTGTGTTTTTTTTTAAAATATGATATGAATTTTGACTTGTAAGGTAGATTTGAGCTTCCATAACAGCCTATGCGTACATAATGTCCTAGTCGGATTGTAACATCGTTTTATGTGAATTTTATATTTTGACAAATATTTCATCGAACACCTTCCGATATTACCGACCTATAACCCTTTTTTCCAATTTATTTATAGGTAGCACAGCAAGTGAATAATAACGTTACTTGCAAAAAAGATTTTCTTGATTGTTTTATTTTAAAAAAATTACAACTTCTGTTATGGAGAATATAGCTAAGAACTTTAAATCAGAACAACTTAATTATGAATTTTAGCGTTCCCAATAGTTTATTGGTGGGACAAGTAGTTTTAATAAATATATATGTTTTGTGATCGCATTTCGAACGACGATGCCAACTTGGGCAAATCTTCTTTACTTTCAAAGGTAAACACAATTATATGGTGACCATCCAATCCATTATCCATTTTCTCCCTTCAATTAATCACTCCATAGAAAATCTGGATATCTCTTAAAATAGTACTTAAAACTGACTACATGTTCAAAGCCCAAAAGGAACGGTTTGGGTGATAGGAGTTAGGCCAGAGTTAGTTTTCTAAATTGTATTTCAGGGGCACCACTAATGATTTGGGGCAAATAATAAGTGTGGTGGACGGGGTTGCTCTGGCAGTAGGGGAACATGGAGTTAATTTTTGGTACGATTAGTGCAGGTTGAAAAGGGTCCATCATTTAATTTTGACACTAAAGTTTGCTAAGGTAATTGCAGGAAGAGTATCTCAGTAAATATGTCAACATTAGTTCTCCCTTTCTATACACTTTAATTATGTCTCTCTAGTAACACAAATGAATCCTTCCAACAGATTTTGGCTCTACGCATTAAACAGGAAATTATTATTATTAATTTTCTTGAGTCTTGATTTTTATTCATCATATACAATGCGAGTGCAAGCACCTGTCTAGATCCCCCTGACTTAGGTTAACTGAAGGAATATTAATTATGCACAAGTCAAGATATGTTTTGAATTTTCTTAGAAAGCAGGTGTAAGTAAAAGTACAAATGTTGAGAGTATCTAATACACAACCAGTATATTTCTGATGAGGAGATATTTTGGTTTATGAGCGAGGATTTGTATGGCTGACACTTATTAGTTTGGGTTGTTAATTGCTTGTGACATTAGAGAAAATTCAAATTTTACCTCTATTATAAGCTAGGAAATGAACAAAGAAATACACATCAGGCTGACACATTTTCTGGCTTCGTCAATGACTAGCATTCAACTAACACCCTGATTTTCCTGTCTAAATTAAAGAAAGATAGGACACACAACATGCTTGGTCCCTGTAATCTTTATTCACTTGGATACTATTTCTGGATTCCTCATCTTAACCATCTCCTTAAATCGGTGGTTGAACAAGGAGAAATTTCTCCACCAAGGCTGTCGGTGTAACACGAGTAGTTTGATTGTTGTTCCATCCCAAGATACGCAGCTTGAAGACTTTTGAAGCTAGGACTTCTCAAGTTGTGACTGTAGCCATAGGCAGCGTATGGCTCAGGAATAGGGTAAGAGAGGCGTTTTTTCACGGATCCAACTCTTTCTCTTTCTGGTGTGGAAGGCCTTTGTTTTGGTGTGCTTTGTGAACGAATCCGAGCTTTTGCAGACTCAGTGGCAGCCATATAGTTAGGAACTGATGCAACAGCTGCATCATTTCCTGAAGTGCTATACCGGGACATTAAACTGTTTGAACGGCTGGTAGAGAGTAGGCATGGAGTGTTTGCAGTTGATTGGCTTTTAAGCGGGCTTGTTGGGCGCATTTGGAGAGGTTTTGGTTGACAAGGGGGTGGGGTGGCTGGTGGTTGAATTGCGGAGTAATTGTAATGTGATGGTCTCTGGCGATGGGGAGAATTAGCAGTATAACGAGGACTACTAGCTTGTCTGTGAAGTGGACTCGAGTGTTGTGATCTTCGAGCATTTGGAACCATGTTAGAATACGGTTTATAAGCTGTGTCCATCTCAACAGTCTTTATAGAGTCTCTTCTGTCTAATGAACCTCTGCTGCTGGTGTTCCATTGCTTTGATGACATCCATTCGTCTAGCCAATTTGCGGTCTCCTCTAGTTCCCTCTCATTTCTTTCTTCACTACCAGCATCCATCTCATCCAGTACCTTGATTTTGGACAGTAATTCAGGGCATATTTCTTGAGAGGATGTGAATAGTAGAACTTGAGATTTAATTAAAGGGATACAGAAATCAAAGCTGAACCTGTTGCGTAAAAGCATGAGCAAGGGATTTTTCGCGATTGAAGGAGGCTTCTTTTCTGGCTTGTAACATTGATTCCAGCTCTAGAAGTGATCTTGGCCAATCCCTCCAATCATCAGCCATTGAGCTTCCATCTCTAGACTGCATGAGATTGTTAGATATTAAGAACTAGTAGTGAGTGCTGTTTATCATACCGTAATGGAAAGTAGAACTCACTCTAGTCTGCCTGTCCCGGATGTCCTGATGATATTTGGAGTCCCATAAATTGGTTGTTTCAGCAAACATGGACCTGCGGCCTCCATCATGTGAAAGGCGAGCCCGTTGTTCACGAACCCGAGCCTGCACCCTAAGCAGAGCTTGCATACATTTCAGTGTCATCTTAGCTTGCTTCCGGACATTTTGACCCCTTATTAATGCTTGAAGCTTAACTATCCCCTTCAATGCAATTAGTGCCCTCCTCGCCTGCAATAACAATAAATCAACTTCTTCACATGACAGGTATCTGTAAATATTTAACACTCCAATGCATAACTTGTGATCAATTGAAAATGGTCCCAAATCTAAAGCTAGCTAGTGTCTGCCTGGAATCAACTGCTTTTGTGGCTTTCTTCTTTCTAAAATGCTATTCATTTTAAAAGTTAGATATCACAATAATTTATTGGATCTCCTAAAAACCTATATTGCGGAGAATCCGAGCCCGAAAACCGCTTTCTCTTGTAATAAGAACAAGTCAAAATACAGTGTTACGTAACTTGTATTACAATCTTGTCGGTAAAACTAAATGGGGAAGTAATTAAAGCCTTTTCCTTTTGTTTGTTAAAGAAGAATACAAATAAGTTGGCTTACCAGATAGCCTCTGAATGCTGTTTGGATGAGTACAGCAGCATGGTGTTTCCTGTTTGAAGGCAGATTATTGGAAGATCGTGCCAACCTTATGATCTCAACTGCTGCTTGAGCTGTGGCCACGGCAGCTTCAGCTGCCATTGCATGTTTTGGATCAGCAATTACCTTCCCTTCACTTTGTTGAACATTTTGTGACTGTTTTCTGAATAACCACCTTCTCTTCTCCCTTTTCTGTACAAGTTACACCAATTAAAGATTCTACATATACAAGAATCCATATTATACTCGAGAAAAATAATTGATTTTGTATATACATACTAGCTCCGGGACAAGTAAGGCACTATATATAGGATTAATTACATGAAGGTTGTATGTATATATAAATGGGAAGCATTACCTTTTCTTCATCTTCCTCTAGTTCATGCTCCAGTTTCGCCTTTTTGTCGCAGCTGTTATCTTTAGTTGGTGACCTGAAAGCCCTCTTAACAGCACTCAACCATGAACCACCTCCCTTTTTCTTTCCCATTGAGAGGTAAATGAACAGATTAAAGCAACATGAATGATAGATAGGGAAGGAAGAAAGGGAGAACAGAGTGGTGTGGTTTGTTAAAGTGGCAAAGCCTTGAGCTTCTGAAACAATAAATAAAGGGGGAAGAGAGAGAGAGATTAAAAAAACAGGAAATGACTGATGTCTGAAGTGCGGAAGATATATAATGCAATAGTGCAGCCTCAATATGTGAGTTTTGTAAGTGTAGGTGTTTTGTATTTGCATTGGCATGGCTAAATAAAATCACTAATGGTGGGGCTAAGTGTCAGCAGAGAGCTTTTCACCAATCAACTAACGAGAAGACATTAAAATGAGTGTAAAAGTAATTGCTGGCTGCAACATAAGAATCCAAAGTTATTAAATTATTAGTCATAGAATGTGCTATTTTATTTTCCTGACCATCCCTCATGGCTTCACGTGTTATCTGCATCTCAGGGTTAAATTTTTATCTACTACTATTCCAATTTATAAGACCTTTGCTCTCTTGTTCAGCTGCTTCTTGAAACATCAAGCAGCAGTAATATTTTTGTTTTTATTCTTCTTAGTGGCTGTATGCTCAAATTCATCGAGGTGAAAATAAATGATGAAATGTTAAAATCTTATTTTTATTAGTTTGACATAAACACAAAACACTTGTATTTGATTTTTACTTTTTCTAAAATGTATTTTGTCTGAAATAAAGTAAGTAGAAGTACAAATTGACAAAGGCGTCTGCATGTGGTTATGGTAAGTGTGTAAGAGAGAGAGAGTCCATTATTTTTTTGCCCTCGAAGACTGCCAATGCAACCCCAAGCCAAAGGAAAAGGAATCCATTTTTTGGGTAAAAGGGATTTATGATAGTGCCTTCTTTATTAACGTGGACCGGTCAAACTTGTTCTATTCTCTGATCTTCTTTCAACCTCTGTTTGATTCCATTGCTTTTTAAAATAAAATAAAATGATGATGATGATAAAAACTATGTGTTCGTCATGTTCTTCGCTAATTTTCATCCTACTCACATTTTTAAAATGCGTTAGATCACTATTTTTTGAATATGTACATAAGGTAAACTTATCGTTGTTAGTCTGCACTAAGCAAATCTTATATGATAAACTTGACCTAGGAGACATGCAAAAAGTTTTGAACTTGAAACCCTCGTATAAGAAATCATCATCTCAATCAAAAAAAGATGGGTTATGCTATTAATAATTTCATTTATATACATAAGCTTTTTTGTTTACTAGCTACCTCGTCTTTGATCACTATATTGATATTTACAGTCACAAGTCTGGTATTGAAGAATAACGTGTTCTCTGACAAAGATAAATTGATACATGAGCTTTGAATTCAAACCTTTATAACTAAGGATAAAAGAAGAGTTAAGTGAATGTATAGTTAAATAAGAAAGTAGTGATGGTGGTAATTAAGTCGTGTGATTCCGCTACACTTGAGGTTAGTCACATAAACTTAAAAAATTCTCAGCACTCACGGGAACTAACGGTATTATTATTTGATATTTTGGGGTTTAGTGGGAAAATTAATAAACCTTTTTCCTGTTCCGGAAAGTGTGTGAAATGGCATGTGAAGATAGGATAAATAGACGTTGCCCATAAACAGTTAATTATTTGAGGATATATATATCAGCTTTTATTGGGACGATAAGAAGTGTTGCGCCATCTTGTCATCATATATCCATGTGCTATAGTGTTTATACTATATATACTACTATTTATGTAGACAGAGACAGTGTAATACGTTTGGTACAAAAATAAATAATACAGAGATTAGTAATGTAATGATTAATTAATTTTTGTATTATTTATTTTTGTTCCAAACGACCTTTATATGTGATATTAGCTAACCCATGGATTAATTAATACATGAATCTAAATTTTTATTAAATATAATATTATTTAATATCAATAGCTAATTCATAAATTATTTATTCTAATACATCCTACCAAATAGCTCCTAAAACATTGTAACATAGTTATCTCATCCTCTCCCTATTAACCATGATTGCAGAAAATCTTATAAAAGTTCTCTTTTTGGCCCCTTGCTATCCTTATAACCCCTCAACTACTAAATATGAAGTGATTTGAATCTTTACATAAAAACTTTGCAATAGTTTGATCAAACTTTTTTTGAAAGTGAGACATTGTATATATACCTGTTGTACATGTAATTCAGCTTTGAAAGTTCATATGTCTATTGTCATATACTATTAGGCGTGCGTCGGAAAAGAAAAGAAAACATCCCTTTACCGCTGTGTTTTTCAGCTTTCTGACTAAAGGACCGTTTAAAATGCACGGTACTACACTCAACTTAATTAATTTAATGAAATACTACCTTATTAATTACAACTTAATTCAATTAAACCAATGCTCATTGTTAGAAATTTCTATTTTGTAAACTCACGTATTAATATATTTGTATATAACTATGTTGTCATTTAAAGAAGTCCCTCTTTTATCTGATAAAGTACTATATATTTGGGCATAAAATACAAACATCTAAATATATTTTAGATAAATTAAAACTTATCAACTTTTTCTTATAATTATGATGGAAACTTATAAAAAAAAAAAGGTGAAGAGACATACATTTTATAAAAAAATACTGCAAAATCTTTAAATAGGCATGGTCTCTAAATCAGAAAGAATGTTGCTTGTTCAAGGTTTAGAAGAAATTGTCTTCTTCTATCAAGTTATAGCAATGGAGCAAGGTTAGTGTTCCGATGTTTATGTCTACTAATTTACTAGTGATGCTGGATGAATTCTTTATTGTTATACTGATGTAGTAGTATGTCAACATTTCTGGATCTAGCTTTAATTTTCTTGAGCGTCCTGGAAAAGCAAGGAAATTATTAGTAGCAGGGACTGGGAAATGTAGACCGCATGATTCGTTGACGTTGCTGGCAATAGACAAATTGCAAGATTGTTGGACTTGTGCACCTAAATATGTTTCTTCTATATATATATCTTTTTGATTGGGTAAACTTCAGCAGGATTAGTATAGCTTTCCTCTCAGAAAAAGGAAAAATGAATTTACATACAAGATGTGTGAATATTCATAATTGTAGAAAAAATCATGTATGTATCTCTGGTTTGTTTAATTTTGAATCAAACAATAGCCAGAAATTCAACCAAATGAGTATGGAACGGAATAATGACATACTGTCTTGCCTCGATTTATAACGATCTTTTACTCATAGCGTAAATATACATACATACACAGAAGAAACCTTTGAGCTAAATGGTGTTGATGGATATGGTGAATTTTCAAAGTTTTGATAGAGATTGGTGATGAAAAAAGGAGGTGTATGTATGAATGCTCTTATTGGCGTTAAGCCTTATGGGTAACAAACAACAAAGCTCTTTTACTGATAAATTATATTTTCCTCTGCAATATGCTTTTGTTTCCTACTAAAATTTTAGGGACAAATAAGCAATCAATCTTTTTTTAATATCAATTTACTGTATTGTATGCCTGTTGTTCGATTATCAACATTATTATATTCTAGGATTAGACACATATATTGACACTGTAAAACAACATTATTAGATCAGCTACTACCATTTTATAAAATAGATAGTTTCTAAATTGTAATACTTCGATGATAGATATACCTTCATTATTTTTATCAAGTCATGAATTTGTAGATGTATCCATTATAACCGGCAAAACATAATTAGGTGTCAAATGAGCGAGTTCGATTGAAATTGATAATGTTATAAATGGGTTAAAATAGAAATTGGATTGAGTTATGATCCGCCCAAATTTACTTTGGGTTCAAGTAGGCATTGGGTCATGACCTGCTCAATTCCAATAATTTGAACATGTTATTATTTACTTTTTATAACCATAATTTAAATTTTAATTCAAAAAAATAAAAAGTTACAAATAGATAGAAAAATATAAAATAGATTAAAAAAACATACATTATATCAATGCAATTAAAGAGTTTTTGGAATGGGTTGAAATTAAAAATCAAATTGGGTTTAATTGAAGATTCTTTCAAAATGGATTAAAATTTGAATGAGATGAGATTGAACTCAATGCAAATTATATCGAGCTCAACCCGTAAAATTTTAGACGAATTACTACATCGTGGGCTCATTTTGACAGCTTATATCAAATGTATATAATCTACTATTTGGGATATGATCTTTTTGTCCGAATTAACTAATGGTGCAAGTTGATCGGATTAAAAATAAATAAGTAAATAACCAATTATTTTACTTCCCCTGCAATGTATAGAGCAACTTAAACAACACACATTGTATGCTTGTTTTTGTTGTCTTTAGCTCATCAGCCTTTGTCAAATATAGCCATACCCAGAGTTATATCCTCATTTATTCTTGCTCCCAAGGTACGCGCCCTATCCACATACCCCAAATTTCCATTCTATTTATCTTCCTTTACATACTTCTATCAGTGATTAAAGGCAGAGTTATAAACAAGAGTTTGAAATTTTTTAAAAAATATTACAAAATATATTTTTTTAATATAAATATAAAATTTTAAAAAAAAGTTACTGAATTTGTTCAACTCCCGAATCTACTTAGCTCCGAGAGGACTACTAAAAAGAAAGTGAGAGAAATAAGAAAAAGGGCCAAAAGTGAATGTGTGGGCTCCCCTCTTTGGTCTTTAAGACAGAAACAGTAAATTAAAGGGTCGAATTTGAAAATGAAATATTTGAGCGGTAAAATGCAAAGAGGAGCCTCTGCATTTCCACACTTCCGTGTTCATTTTCAAAAATTGAATACGAACTCCTCGAAGTCAGCCATTAAAGTATTAGAATTATCAAAATCTCACGCTTTCAAAAATTCTTCTTCTGTATCTGAAGCTCTCCTTCGTCCTCTTAACACTCTTGACTTCGTTGACTCTCACTGTCGCCATTGCAATGGGTTGCGTTTCATCCACTCTGCTCAATCAAGACAATGAATTCAGTGGCTCTGCTGCCGGTTTCAGCCACCACATTGTCTCTCTCACTTCCACAACTTATGGTCTATTGACCCTCGATCCACCTTCTACTCCCCGACCCACTACCACCATCACTGTCCCTCCGACCCCTACCCCACCACCTCGCCAAACTCTTGGTTCACTTTTCCCAAGCGACTTGTCCGAGCCCAGAATCCTCAAATCCGACATCATCAACTCTTGGGAACTTATGACTGGTCTTGATTCGACACCCATCACTGATAGCTTTCGATTTCCCTCTTTACGCAAATCGACCCCTCATTCTAGCTTCAGATTATTGCAATCATCCTCCAATAAAGAGAATTCAATCCCCAATATTCCATCTTTTACCGATGCACTTGATAAGGCTGATAGTTTCAAGCTCACGACATTGTCTTCTGCTTTCGTGCTTGATGGGTTTGAAAAGCTTTGCCCGCCGAATGGTGATGATAAAATTGTGATCTATACGACGACGTTGAGGGGTGTGAGGAAGACCTTTGAGGCTTGCAATGCTGTGAGATCAGCGATTGAGGGGCTTGGGGTTTTGTATTCTGAGAGGGATATTTCGATGGATAGGGGTTTCAGGGAAGAATTGAAGGAGTTGATGAAGGGTAAAGAGAGCACCGAGTTAATACCTCCAAGGGTGTTCTTTAAAGGGAGGTACATTGGAGGGGCTGAGGAGGTGATGAGGATTGTGGAGGAAGGAAATTTTGGGAATTTGCTTCAAGGATTACCTAAGATGAAAGCTGGTTCTGTTTGTGAGGGCTGTGGGGGTGTCAGGTTCATGCCTTGTTTTACATGTAATGGGAGCTGCAAGATGGTGATGGTGGTGAAGGAAGACACGGAACAGAACGATGGCAGAGCTGTGGTGGTGCGGTGTAGTGAATGTAATGAGAATGGGTTGGTGCTTTGTCCCATTTGCTGCTGAGTGATGCAGGAAATGTGACCGTGAGGACCTAGCTCGGTGAGTCTCTAAAGCACTCTCTTTTATTTGCTGTACAAGATTTATCCTAGAGTTGATGCTTCTTTGCCAAATTAACTTAGATGATTAAAGATTGAGCTTCACTATGGTATAAGATTGTAATTCGACTCGGATATGTGTTTATTAAGCACTATAAATAGTATTTCTAGCCCACCCCTGCTCAGGACAAGTAATGCACTATATATAGGATTAATTGTATGAAGTATGTGTATATATATGGGAAGCATTACCTTGTCTTCATTTTCCTCTAGATCATGCTCTATTTTCACCTTTTTGTCCCAGCTGTTGGTGACCATGAACCACCTCCCTTTTTCTTTCCCATTGAGAGGTAATTTAACAGATTAAAGCAACATGGAAGTAAAGAAGAAAGGGAGAACAGAGTGGTGTAGTTTGTTAAATTGGCATAGCCTTTAGCTCCTGAAACAAATAAATAAAAGGGGGCCGATATCTGAAGCGTAGAAGATCTTCTTGTTAGCGTTTTCTCATGTTCGATGTTTACCCCAAATGATCCTGGTGAAAATGGATGTGTACTGATCATTATTCCTAGTGAAAACTCATGCATTTATTAGTTTGACACAAACACAAAACACTTGTATAGAAAGTACAAGTACAAAATTGACGAAGGCTTCAGCATGTGGTTATGGTAAGTGTGTAAGAAAGCCCATTTTTTCCCCAAGCCGAATCCATTTTTTTTGGGGTAAAAAGGAGATTGATGATAGTGCCTTCTTTATTAACGTGAACCAGGGCAAATTTGTTCTATTCTCTGATCTTTCTTTCAACCTCTGTTTGATTCCATTGCTTTTAAAAATAAAATAAAAAGATATTTTTACTTGTCTTTTTAATGATGAATGATAAAAACTATGTGTTCTTCATGTTCTTTGCTAATTCTTACAATTTTTAAAATGTGTTTTATTTTTTATTGACATCAACCTATGATAGCTATTTTTGAGTGTGCAGATGAGGTAAATCCTATTTCAGTGTATTAGTCAAAGAGGATAAATTGCACTAGAGAAGCATCGTGCAATAAGCTCAACCTAGAAAATATGTAAGAAGTTTCAAATTTGAGGAGATCACCTGTTCAACCAACTCGTTGTCTTTCACTTTTGCATTGAGATCTAACTGCATGCATTGGTTTTCACCTCGATAAGTCTCGTATCAAAGATTCGAATGTAAAGTTCAAAAAGAAATAGTGATTCCGCCAGCTACGTAGTTGAATGGTGGTGGAATTAGGCATATAAACCTATTGAATCCAGCTCCCCCGTGTAGAATAGATATTTCGGTTGTGAAGATAGAACAGTTAAGTATTTGAGGGATATCTATCAACTTTTATTTTTTCATCGAAGAAGTAATAATAGTATTATTTATTGCAGGTACGGAGAGAGATACAGCTACATTGTAACATGGTTATCTCACCTCTTCCTATTGATGATGATGATAATAATTGAGGAAATCAAAAAATTTGTCTTTTTTGGTCCCTCTATATATCAACGGTGAATTGATTACACAAACAATTTGTTTCAAGTGCTTACTACTTCTACCTCTTACCACATTTGTGCGTCGAGTCTTACAAAATTATTAGATTTACGTGGAAATGTAGACATATATTGACATTTTTAAAAATTGATAATTGATTTGGCAACTATATATTTTAAGATTGTCCAACTTATACAAAATTCTAATCTTGTCTTTAAAATTCATGTGTATAAAGTATTGAAAGACAAAAGGAAAATCCAATCATAAGTTCAACAAAACCAGTATGGATCTAAGATGACACGATGTTGGCTTACTGCCTTTACTCATTTATGAGTGATTTATAAGCATTTTTACTTGTTCCTTGAGATGTATACGCAAAGAAAATCTTTGGACTATAGTGCTTGAATGAATATCATGGATAGAATCTTGCCGATGGGCATGCAAAACTTAGTTCGCTAAAGATTATTGAATGTGCAAACATAGTTTTACGTTTGATAATTGAATTAAAACAAAGAAGTTGTTAAATACAAGGTGAATATATGAATTCTCTTAATGGCGTTAAGCCTAACAAGTAGTGAATTACAGCGAATAACACATTTTAAATTATTTTAGCTCAACAAGGCTTTTTAAATGTTGTAAAAAGGAAAATATAATGCATATCAAATTTTTTTAAAAGAAATGTTTAAGAAAAACTATTCATGAATTGTTATATGCCTACTAAAAAGTTTTGGGCCCAATAAGCAGTCAATGTTTTTGTGTAGAATTATCAACATAATTACAATCTAGAATTGGCAGTTGTTAGATAACTTGAGTGATACTAGTAATACCATTTCATAAGGATGATAAATATATCTATTAATTCTTCTTACAGCCAGGTCATGAAGTCCAACAATATTTTGCAGACCGAGTCAAGAGTTAAACAGAAAGATATCCAAACTTGACTAGGAGACTGAGAATCCAATATCTAAACGCAAAAGCCAACCTTTAGTGACTAATTGAAATTCAAAGAGAAAATGAAGAGTTTGGTTTTATGCTTGTATTTGCTGTTAGTGAGTGTTGCTTCAGCTCATACTGGGGAGCAGCCTCTGTCTAAAATAGCAATCCACAGAGCTACTCTCCAACTTGATGACTCACTCACCATTAAAGCTTATCCAGTTATTCTTGCTCCCAAGGTATTCATTTTCTTTTAGTTAAAAACCAATGTTCGTTCTTCTTTTCTCGGCCTTTGGGAAGCACTTATCTGACCCATCATTTAGCTATTAGAAATCAATATATTTGTGGAGGAATCGGAAGGTAATTTAAAACACTTATATGCATAAAATATAATTTTGATCTTTCACTTCAACGGGTACTGGTAGATTTCTACTTGAAGTCTGATTTTCAAATCTTGATCTAAGTTTTCAGCAACCCGTGGCTCCGGCCCGGCTGTATATTTTTGACTCACCACTGGATTGGATGTGTTGTGGAATCACCATGCTTACTGACTTATAGTTTGTCCTCATATCATTCTAGAGATACTTGAATACATTCATTAACATGACAGGGTGGTGACACTGAATGGGTAACTGTGGATATTGAGAACCCCAAGCCATCCCATGATGACTGGGTTGCACTTTTCTCTCCTGCAAAATTCAAGTATGTGTTATCTCTATTTCCTAACTAGTTTATTGTTAGTAAAGTTCCTTATTGAACCAGTCCTGTTGGACTGTTTGTTAAATTTGCTGCTTCATAATAGAATGCTAGATATTAAGTTAATGTAGTCCTTTTCCATCTCAGTGGATCCACATGTTATTTGGAAAAGGATCAAAAAGAACAGGCTCCATATATTTGTACAGCTCCAGTAAAGGTGAGTACAGTTCATACATAATTTTAAGAACTGGAACAATTAAGAGAGGTGTTTGCATTTTCTAACCAAAATAATGTGTCTGCGGCAGTACAACTTTGCAAACTTCTCCAATTCAGACTACGTGAAAACGGGAAAAACTTCAATGAAGTTCCAGTTAATCAATCAGCGGGCAGATTTCTCCTTTGCATTGTTTACAGGCGGGTTGTCAAATGTCAGTAAATCAACTGTTCGCTATGCTTCATCTTGTTCTCTCCTCACTTTCTTTCCTTTTTCTCTCCCAACCCAAATTTCTACTTTAGGTTTCCATTAATCATGTTAAAGTTTCTTATCATATATGTATTTGAATTCTAGATGTATTTGTTATAGAGCAGATGTGAACAGAAATAAAACCTCCATACAACTTAGCATTCAAACTCCACAATGCATATCATCCAAGCAAGTGTTGCATACGAGTACCATTGATGATACCTGCAAACACATTAGCTGACCAAATGTTTGCTAGTCTTCTGTATTTTCATCATTTTTCCTTAATAAATTATATTTGTTGCAGCCAAAGCTGGCAGGAGTTTCAAATTACATATCATTTGCAAATCCTAAGGCACCCCTTTATCCAAGGCTTGCTTTGGGGAAATCATGGAATGAAGTAAGTTGGTGCTAATAGCCAGTTTTATTTCTCTAATGTTAAGAAAGGCACTTTGTCCTTGCAATATATCCACTAGCTATTTCACCATGATGTAAATCTTCAATTTCTTTAAGGTGCTATGAATTTGAAATGAATCTTATCCATCTCTTCTCTTTCCATAGATGACATTGACCTGGACAAGCGGCTATAACTTTCTTGAAGCTGTTCCTTTCATTGAATGGGGTCGGAAGGGCGATCCTCAACATCGCTCACCAGCAGGAACATTGACATTTCATAGAAATACAATGTGTGGTATGTTGCTATTTATTGACAACATATATCGTAAGACATTTTATAAATTTTGGAAAGTAAAATGGATTTTTTTTCCAATCACATACTTTAAGATTCACCATGTGTGTGTATTGATAGTATAGGGAAGCAGTCACGTTAGAATCAGTTGTCTTTGTTTGTGCTCCGAAGCGTATTTCCAAGGGGGGTAAACCAACTTGGTGAGTATTCAAAAGCATAATGATCAAGAGATATTTGTTAAGGAAGATAACCATGGTTAGGTAAACATCAGGTGTTGTAATAATCATTTGCAAAAGCTCTCAAGTTAGATAAAGAGATTCTGCTATTTTCTGCCTGCAGCTTCAACCTGTTGCAAACATATTTAAGCATGCTCAAAAAACTACTCCTTTTTAGAGTAAACTACACTCGTTGGAGTTCAAGTTTTATCATTTGTTCATGTGCAGTTCCACTTCCTAATGCTAGCACTAGCATAGAGGTCTGTTCCATATTCCTCTTACTGACTGGTGTTGCATGTGTTATGATCTATATATATAAGACAGATTATTGGTGTCTAGTCCATCTTCAATAAAGGATGTTTACGAAGGTTCTCAGTGAATGTTGCACATCAGAATTTTAATGAAACTTTGAAGTGAAATCTTGATATTTAAGCTTAATTTTGAGGGAGAGAAATAGTTCCTGCAATCATTGGATAAACTTTTGTCAAATTTAACCACCTATGCTTTCATTATATCTTGCTCCATTATTTGCGAGCCGATGCAATATATCAGCATGTAGTAATACTTCTCTCATGTGCGCTTCAGGTTCACCTGCTCGAACTGTTGGCTGGCGTGATCCAGGGTTCATACACACTAGCTTCATGAAGGATCTGTGGCCAAGCACCTTGTAAGTTTGTTGTACGAAGTGTATAGCATCAGGGATATGACTGTTACCTGATATAAGTTCATGTATATTTGTGGTCAATGAACGATAAATATATCAGGTACACATACAAGATGGGTCATATGTTGTCAAATGGTTCCTATGTGTGGAGTAAGATGTATTCCTTTAGATCATCGCCATATCCAGGACAAGACTCGTTGCAGCGTGTTATAATTTTTGGAGACATGGGAAAGGTAACTTTAATTACCAATTACTGAAAGTCTGATAGTCCATTTCTCTGCTCCTTCTGGATATAGTATCAAACTAAAAACATGTTTTATTGTAAAAATGAATTTATAATAGTGAGTATATCATTCTCGATGTCCCAGAAGTGTCATTTAAATTTTTATAAAAGAGGAATAGTCTGATATCCGTTCAACTATCATTCTTCCTACTCTGAATATGACTATTCAGCTCATTATGTTGTGATATTAAGAAAGGTTCAAAATTTTGTTCTAACAGCTTGATTCAACAGATTTATTTGTTGTTGTCTAATTTCAGAAAAAATGTTTTCTAGGAAAAGAGTTTAAGCATCGTTTCAGTAGTAACCCTTATACCAGGTTTGTACTATATTTCTTTGGAGTACTTCAGTAGGTGCATTGTTTTAACACTGAGTTTAAGATGTATGTGAGTAGTTTTTCAAGCAAACTTACTTTTCATTTACTACCATAAATATTTGAGCAACAGTCTCTTCATTTATAATCATATTTCCTTTAGAATGTCTTTGATCTGATAGACTACCAATTATAAATCCTTGTGTTACCACTGATCCTACAAGAATATAAGCTTCATGTGGCATCTTACTTTCGAATCAAAATTAACTGGTGTATTTTATATAGATGGCCAAAGGCTAAGCTAGTTTTTCTCCTTTGTTGAGTACTTAATGCCAATCTGGAAATTCGGTAGTAGGATTACCTTCAGTGACATAAGCTGAATGTTGTGGTAATCTCTTATGGATCCCTTTTCCTTAGTGTCTGGCCATTCTAGAGTAACTTTGTGCAGTTTACAAAAGCATCACCAACCATTTACCAACTTGAAGAAGTGTGCTTCATTGAATGGTCTGGTGAATATCAGTAGAACTTTTGGTGGATTATTCTTGTAGTTGTTCGTTTGAACAGAAGACTGGATTTACAGAATCTTGTGTTTTTGTCTTGTACTTTTACCTTACAATTTTTTTTTAATACACAAATCGCAAAACTAAACTGCATAGTGATTTTCAGGCAGAGCGTGATGGTTCAAATGAGTATAGTAATTATCAGCCGGGTTCACTGAATACAACGGACCAACTCATCAATGACATTAAAAACATTGACATAGTTTTCCATATAGGAGACATTACCTATGCCAATGGATACATATCACAGTGGGACCAATTTACTGCGCAAGTGGAACCTATTGCATCTACCATACCCTATATGATTGCAAGGTTCGTGTCCTTAACAATATTGTCTGTGCTTAAGGTTCAATCTTGGTTTTTCTCTGTATATTCTTCTATGATATATATCTGAACTTTGTGCAGTGGTAATCATGAGCGTGATTGGCCTGGAAGTGGCTCCTTTTATGATGGTATGGACTCTGGTGGAGAATGTGGAGTGCCAGCTCAGACCATGTTTTATGTTCCTGCTGATAATAGAGCTAAGTTTTGGTAATATACTATTCTGTGTCCTTATATGTGACATGAAGGTCTGGAGAATTGTCAGTCCTCTCTCCCTCTCCCAACAGGAATCCTCTTTAACACCCCCCCCCCCCCCCCCCCCCACCCCCCCAAAAAAAAAAAAAAAAAAAGAA
>JAOTQJ010000102.1:25232219-25252893 GCA_025642045.1 Solanum sejunctum
TTATTCTCGATCCGAGGAGAGCCATGCAGACCACCTGAGAATTATTCTTGGCACTCTACGACATCAAAAGTTGTATGCAAAATGTTACATTGGTCCCAATACTTTATTAGATCGAACCAATTAAGGACGTTCGGGGTTTAACTTACGTTGCGGGTCCTAACAGATAAGACACATAGTTGCTTTGAGAGTGAGGATAGAATTTGGATGTTTGAGTGACATAATCCTTCATCCAAATAGGGAGATGTGAGATCCTAGCTGACTTCCTAGCTATAATTTCCTTAGTCCCTGCAGGTGCTATATCCATTGTAACATCTTCATTGTCATGCTGAGTACTAAGTTCTTCATTAGGAGCTACTTTTGAAGCACCTGGTTTATCATTCATAGTCGAAGGAATATTTGTCAAATTTAAATCATCTTCAGGATTTATATGTAAGTGTACTTCTTTATCTTCATCAGGTATAGAAAGATCATCTGTGATGGCAATAGATTGAATAGAGAATAATGGTTACTGTATAGTGACCATATTGGTTGCCTGTTGGAATGGAAATATATCTTCTTTGAATGTAACATCTATGTTGATTATAAACCTTTTCTAGGATAGATTGTACAATAAATAATCTTTCTGAGTTGAAGAGTAGCCCATATGAACACATGCCTCAGCTCTGGGAGCAAACTTGTCCTGTCTCATCACCTTGGTTGCATAACAAACATCCTATAGTTCTTAAATGTTCAATATTTGCCTTATGCCCATAAAACACTTCATAAGGACTTTTACCCTTCAAAACTGCAGTAGGAAGTCTGTTTATCATATAGACAACAACTAGTACACACTTACCCCAAAATTTGATGGGAATATAGTCTTGGAATCTGACTGCTCTAGTTATCTCTAGAATATGCTTGTATTTTCTTTCAACTACTCCATTTTGTTGTGGAGTGTGTGGATAGCTACTCTCATAGATGATGCCTAGTGACTTCATTAAGCCATTACATTTATTATTAAAAAATTCAATCCCCACTATCTAACCTAACTTTCTTTACTTACATGTTAAATTGTGTCTTCACCAAAATCAGAAAAGATTTCAACACTGAAAATATATCACTTTTCAATCTTAACAAATACAACCAACACATTCTTGAATGATCATCAACTATGATTAAAAAATATCTAAAACCATTATGAGTTGCAACTTTATAAGGTCTCCAAACATCCAGGTGAATCAAATCAAACACAACTAATGCTCTAGATGTACTCAATTGAAAAGGTAAAAGAGTCTGTTTAGCTAGTGGACAAACAGAACATTTATTACACTCAATAAATTCTTTATTTGGAAATAGATATTGCAATGCTTGCATAGAAGGATGTCCTAGCCTTTTATGCCATTTGTTTTTATTGGATTGTTGTGTTATCAACACTATCTGATCCCTTTTGCCATTTTCACACTATTTCTGAGTAGGAAGGTAGTATAGTCCATCAACCTCTTTACCAATTCCATTCACCTTTCCATTGAAGAGGTCCTGGAGCACGAAAAACTCAGGAAAGAAGTTAACTGAGCAATTTAACTGTCTTGTTAATTTTAAGATTGAAAGCAAATTATGCTTGAACTCAGGCACCACCAATACATTATTCAGTACATTCCCATCAATTGTATTACACTGGCCAGTATGAGATACTTGTGCAGTCTCATCATTAGGTAAATGTACCCTTTTATTAACACATCTATATGCATGGCTAATCTTATTCAATTCATGCGTCATATGACAAGTAGCCCATGAGTTCACTATCAAACTTTATGTCTTGTCACTAACTGATTTTCTATCATTGTTTACAGATAAGACACTAGAATTGGTGATTATACCTATCATGTTTGTCATGTTATCTAGTCCTTTTCTTGAGCTTGAACCTGCTTCTTCTCTTTCCAGCATATGTAAAATCCTGTTATATTATTTTGAAGTAAAAGTAGATTATGTAGACATAGTTGTGACAGATTCAATATTCTTCCCTTTCACTATAGAGCCAACAGGAGCAAAATCATCAGTTGACTTCATTTCATGCTTACTTGCAGCTACATATCCTGCTGCTTATTGTGTTGCATCATGCTTGCCTGACTTGACAATGATCCTGGTTTCTTCTTGAACTTTCAATCAGGAGGATAACCATTCAATCTATAATAATCCTCCTTTACATGGCCTTGAAGTTTACAGTGATGACAAATTTGATCCCAATTTTTCTTCCTAGATTGAAACCTCTTAGGAAAATGTCCCTTTCCTGCATACAAAGCAACCTGCTCTGGCATACTACTACCTAAATGTGAGTTAGCAGTCAATCTCTGCCCTTCATCAGCCATTATCATGGCATAGGCCTTTTAAACACTAGGCAAAGGACTCATTATTAAAATTTGACTACGAGCATGACTATATACCTTATTTAATCCAATTAAGAAAGCAAACAATCTCAAACATGCTAGATGATCTACATAGGTTTTTGACTTATCACAATTACATGAAGGAGGAGGAACAAGCGCATCAAATTCATACCATAATAGTCTCAACTTCGAAAAATAGGTTGATACGGGAAGATTATCTTGACTAATTGTGCATATTTTCCTATGCAATTGATAGCCCCTGGATCCATCTATCTTGTCAAACCTCTCCTTCAGATCTGTCCACACCATGGCTGCGTCTGATGCATAAACAATGCTACTGAAAAGCTCCTTCAGAACTGTGTTTATGATCCATGCAAGCACAAAGGCATTGCATTTTTTCCATTGCTCTTCCATTTCACCTTTGTAATCACTCCTCTTACATGTTCTAATTACAAACACCAGCTTACTATTGGCTCGAAGATTAATCAACATGGATCTGCTCCATAAAGAGTAATTCTCCATCCCTGTGAGCTGCACGATAGTAAGGACACATCCAGGAGTATCAGAATTGTGAAGATAGAGCGGATGATTCCTTTTCCTTTCAATTTGATCCAGTGTTTCAGCTGCACCTGCATTTGCATTATTGATGGCAACATTTGCTATGTAATTCTCCATCGATCTAAACTGATTTCTTCTGGAAATCTAGCTTGCACTTCTTCTCAAGCTTTAACTCGATTATGAGAAAATTGTGAATCGATCGAATCAACCTTCGATTTAATGCTCTGATACCATGAAAAGAATCAATTTGGGAAGAATTTTTTTATTTTTAATCTTGAACAATTGTGTACAGATGTGTATATATATGTACAGATGTAATCCGTCCCTCTTATTGTGCACTACCTTCACATGTGATTAGTACTACCAACAAATCTAACAAACTAATTGACTATCAATATTAATTAATTATTGTAGCTAACTACTAATCAAGGCTAACAGCTTTAACTAACTTCTACTATCTCCAATACAGCCAATACACCATCTATCATTCAAGAATATTGAAATAAGGATGGCTAAAAGCGAATATTAGTAAAGGGGAATGTTTTATTATGATACAGTATTAAGTAAAATTAAAATTTAAGGTTGTTACTAGTTGTGTCATTCTCAGAATTCCAACAAGTTCATTATTCTAATTTTTATGTATGTTATACTATTAAATCTGTCACTTTCTTGAAGATATAATCATTTTATTCGTGGTTGTTCTCCTAGCACTGTAACAAGGATGCCCATTGTGACACACACAAGTTCTCATATTATTATAGATTTGTACAAGAAAACAAAAGGAATGATTTTCTGTTGTAATTTAATTAGGTAAAGAATTCAATATACTTCCATTATTCCATATTAGTTATCCATTTTCCCTTTTACACAACCCTTAAAAGATCACATAAATAAGAAGGATAGTTTTATTAATATATTTACTCCTTAAAAAATCTTTTTATAACGTCTTTACACTAATTAGATGTAATTATGATGAAAATAAGCCATAATCATTTGAGAGTTTACGAAATTTAGTCATGAAAATATCCCACCTTAACTCCTGTCAATATAATATTTCCTAAAATATTTACTGGATGAGAAAAAACGAGGCACCTATGAGCCCTCTAAAACCAGTTAGCATAGATTAGTGGCGCAAAATTATTAAAAATCATTCTCCTAATTAACTACATTCAACTAAACATATCATATTCGATGAAGTGGACACAATGCCTTTTTTGAAATATTTTTACTAAAAGATTAAAGGTAAAGGTGAATTTAGTTAGCTATAAAGTCAGCTCTCAATTAATATGGTCGTTGAAACCTATAACATGCCTCCAGATAATCCTATACATACATAAATAGAGACCTAATATGTTTTTTTTTCCTCAATAGGATCCATAATTTGTATAGAAGTACTCTTTTTTAATCTCAAGATGGATTGGATTTACTGATTACTACGTCAAGACTCTGAAATTTATTTGAACTCCCTTCATTTCTTTTTAGTTATATTATTGCATTTTTCAAAAACCAATTTTATTAATTTTCAAAGTTAAATTAAATCAAATTTATTTGATATTTTAAAATAAAAATTTAGATATTAAAAAATTATAAGAAAGTATTATTGATTGCAACTTTTTTTATGATGAAAAGATGCATCTTACAATGTTAATCAAAGTTTATATAATTTGACTCTAAAAATAAAAACTATAACAACTAACAAGGAACAAAGGGAGTACTAATTAAGTTATGTATCTACCCAAATAAGGTTCTATTTTTTAACGACACGTTAAAAGAAAAAACTTTCACATGTTTTAAATCAACCTAGAGTATGTAGTACACTATCATTTAATACTTTTGGTAAAATACAATTAATAACAAATAATTATAAAAATATAAATAATGTGTGAAGTTGCCTTAACAATATGTTGTATATGGAAATTAAATATATTTATAACAAGTTAACCAGTCAGAGAGGAGGATAAATAAAAGAAGAATATCAATAGTGATATAATAACATATGATTTGAAGATAATATACTAAAAGTAACATTGAATGTTGTAAATTTAAATATGTATTGTAAGATCGAATGTTGGAACTAAAACTCATAAATACCAAGGCTGTACTATTTCTTTTAACAGATTGAAAAAGAAAATGAAATGTATTAATTATAATATTTCAAATTTATTTTTACTTCCAAAAATCGATTCATGATGATGTTGGGAGAGGGGTTAGGTATCATGTCAATAGAGGTATACAACTAAATGTAAGGGGACATATAAAAGGCCTAACCTCCTTTAAAATCGTAGGACAAGATGACTCATCCTATGAAGTTTCGTGATGTTATAAAGAAGATATATATAATTAGAATTGAGATGGAGTTTAACTGCCTAGCCATTTGCTGGTTTCAAGTTGTTGTCATTTGAATTGATGGTTTACCTCACTTTAATTTTCTCTCCTCTTTTTTTTTGACTATATATATTTTGCTTTTTTTCATATTCCTCCGTCTTATTTTATGTGACACTTTTTTAACTTGGCATGATTTTTAAGAAAAAAAGGAAGATTTGAAAACTTATGGTCTAAAATCAATTTTAGATATTTGGCTGAGAATCATTTCATGAAGGATAAAAAAATAATTTTAAAGATAAATTATTTCTAATTAAAATAAGAGGTGATATTCTTTTTGGAATAAATCAAAAAGAAAAATATGTTATGTAAATAGAGACGGAGGAAGTAGCATGTATCCCATCATCAACAATCCAATTTAAAAAGTATTATAAGCTCATTTAAAGGACCTAAACTTAGTCTATCACTTTGGACAAATTAATGAGTCGCCTATTTAGTTACTCAACTTGCGTCATTTTAATATTTGACCAGTATCTAATTTAATTTAATCATGAAAAATTTAGTTAAAATATTTTTTAAAAAAATTAATTATTTGATACATTATATATAATCAAATTAAAGAAAAAAAATTATACTATTAAATACTTGTTATAATTATTAAGAAAAGGAAAAACTGAAACTTATTAAAGAATAGGACAAGTTAGACTATGCCTATTGTGTAGCTTATTAAGACTCAAAACTCATTTCCAACTCAAGTAACATTTGGATATGCTAATATTATACTCTCTCCCTCTCATCCTAGTTGTTATATTGCATTTTTCAAAGGTCAATTTGACTAATTTTTAAAGTTAAATTAGATTAAATTAATTTGATATTTAAAAATAAAAATTTAGATATTCAAATACTATACAAAAAGCATTACCAATTGAAACTGACAACTAAAAATGGGATGGAGGAAGTACGTCTTATTAATTCACTCTCTCCATTTTAACTCATCCTAGTTGAGCACAACATGAAAATAACTGTGAGAGCTTGCTCCCTTTCTTAAATAACTCCAGTTTTGAGGAAGAAAAAGCCGTACATAAATTTACACATGTCTTAATTGAAGAAAGTAGAAGGATTTTGTTGTCTGAGAAGCAGGGAAGAGATAAGTGTGATGATTATAATGGACACTAGAGAGTGTTTATCTTGAACATGATAATTTGTAGCAACACAAAACTTTACAATATACATACAAGAAGTAATTAGTAACAATAAGATAAAAAAAATCCGTTAGGAGGAGATCAAGTAGTGAGTCTTAGTCCTAATGATGCTCATTATTCCTCTTTCCTCTCTTTAATCATGAGCCCTTAATAAATTGACGATGCAACCACTTACCTCTTAATCTCTTTCTTTTCAATTCACTATTCATTTGATAACTACTTAATGTAGTGCCCGGTTGTTGTAGTTGGTTAGTTGTTGTTGGACTTGTATGCATATAACTTCTATTCACCCATGCTAGCTAATTAGTATTAATTTTTTAACTTAATCAACTTACAACTTGATGACGTCCCTAATTCGTAAACCAAAATGATATTACGTCTGACATGACGACAACAGATGAAAGCGGCCATGAGGAAATTAACTTAAAGAACTACGAATTTAGCAGCTTACTTTCATTTTTCTTTGGCAGACAAAAGTTGGGAAATTGGTTTTAAATGTGTCTCCTACAGTACTTACTTGGGACACAAAATTTCTATTTCACCTTATTTATTTACATGATTTCTTCCAAACTTTGCTTTTTTAAAAAAAAAAATCTTTCTGTGTCGGTTTATCCCCCTTTCTTATTTATCTATAGACAGTGCTGGATTATCTTTCTTTTTGTGTGTGTGAAGAAAGTTATTCTGATCAATAACAGACGAAACACACGTGTAATATAGTTTCCATTTGTTTGGTCATAATTCTCGGGGGAAATCTATGTTTCACGTTTTAAGAAATATCATTTGTTTCCATAAGTTCTAAAAAAATATTAAAATTAAATCATGAAATTTTATTTTATATTAATAAAATCACTCCGTTTAGATATTTATATCAATAAAATTATTTAATTTAGACATAGTCTAATAAAATCACTTAACCAAATTTATCATTAGAAAAATATTAATTTAACAAAATAATATTTCTTTTTATGCTATGTGAAACATAAATCCCACGAATAAATAAGTAAATGGGTTCACATTTACATGACATAAAAAATAAATATTAACTTTTCTTTTTAACTTAAAGCTCAAAAAATTAAATAGAATTCGGAATACAAGAATATTGTAAGAGTATGTTTGGATAAAATAGCAGTCAGTATCATCTGACTTACAACACCTTTGGCCTAAGTGATATTATAAGAGAAAAACATTAAATTGAGTGAGGTTATTGATATAAAATAAAATTAAATAACTTTGCTAGATAAATTTATTAAGTTAAATGACCTTTAGAGATATTTACTCAATGGGTTGTAACTTTTACCTCAATCAACTTACCTACTACATGCAATTTTCTCACAAAAAGAAGTAAATTTCAGTAAAAAGAAGAATTTTTAACATGTCAAATGTATGTATGTGTAGGTTTTTTGGTCTTTTTGTGTTCTCTGTCACTGTTAACTGTTTCCCAAGCAGATTGATTTCTTCTAAATCGCATCTAAATTTATATTTAACTAAAGCGGCTTGCACTTTATTTTTATTTCTCAATTATTAATGAGAAGATGATGATTTAACATATCTAGGGACCAATCTAAATGAAAGAAGATGCTCTTTGAGAATTATATATATACACATTAGGTATAGAAATGTTGCAATATTTATTCATAAATTTATTTTTTTAAGTGATATAATTAAATGATATTAAATTTTCTCATTAAGTGTAATATAAATATCAAAGTATTATTATCAATATAGATAAATTTTTAAATGATACTATAACTTTTGACTTGTCCTTTTTAAGATATAGTAACCTAACAACGTCGTACGACTCAAACAACTCTAGATTAATTAAAAAGTCCAAAACTTCACAAGAAAAAAACATCTTCCTTCAACGTATAATTATAATCTCTTTTGTATGGCTAGTGAATTAGTTGAAAATTTAGAATATTTTCTTTATCTCAACTCCCTCTTTCACTACTACACACCCATAATATTTTTTCACACGTAACGTATTTCATATTTTATCCGACACAAAAGAAGATACACCATTATTTATAGGTAAAGAAGTTTTTCATGTAATTAATTGGTAGAATGAGGGTTAGTAATGTGGGTAGATAAATGTGACAAATGTTACATAAGTTATAAAAAACTAATGGTCATATGAATAAAAAGTTACCTTACAAGAATTGACGGTCATATAAGTTACAAAAACTAATAGTCATCTTCTATCACAATTTATACCCACTAACATATGCACTTACTATTTTATTTTAATAATAAAATATATATATATACCAATAATATGTATATATCTTGCATGAATAATATCGTTGATTGATCAAAATATCTTCTAAACATTAAAAGACTTTTATATCCTTCAAAATATAATTTCATAATGAATAAAACAATTTAAAACTTGTGAAAAAATTGCCACCAAAATTCTAATCAACATCAAAGTCAGTTGCACTTTGAAATACAATTTCATACGTATATGAATTTAAGAATCATTGAAAAAGTCTTTTTTTTTAATTAATGTTATTGCATAAATTGTGTCCATTCACTATTTTTTCTTTTTTTTTTTTATGTGATTGTACTATAAGATTGACATATTAAGCATCATTACTGATAGCTAGCTAGCTAGTGTGAAAATTCTTCATATTGTTTATATGATAAATTATTAGTAGTATATAATTGATGTCGATTTTATTCTGCAATTCCAAATTTGATTACTGTAGCCTCATTTTAAATGTTTCTCCTATTACAACTTATTCTGGACGCTCTAATTTTATTTTTAGATGATTTCTTTTCAAATAATATATAAATAGGATTCATAAAAAATGAATATTAAATTTAACTACTGTGGCTCTAAAAGGGTAGCATGAGATAGGAATATTTCTAAATTGTCCAAGACCTCCTTTTTGCGTGGCTTTCCACATCATCCTTTTTAATTACTGTTTCATTAGCAGACTGAGCTGCTGCTTAATTTTCACCTAATTTCATATTTAAAACTGCTTTAGAGAGAAAAGTTTACTAATTTTTTTTTTCAATTATTAGTGAATGATTAATCACCGAGTGATTTTACAGCTCTAGGGACCAATTGAAATGAGAGAAGATGCTCTTTCAAAGTTAGATACCTAAAAATGGATTGTTGCTTTGTTAAAGAAAGATATATATCCATCTTAATTAAACACACATTTGAAGCTGCAAAATGCACAGACCTTTAACTTGTACTCATTCAACAAACAAAGCTAGTAAAGTTTGGTTATAAGTTAATATGTTAACTAAAATGTATGGTTGTGGGTGAGTGCTACCCAAATATAATATTATAAGGTCAACTGAAAATCAACGTGTATATTGATAGCTGGGATAATTTGAAATATATATAATAAACTAATTAATTTACAATAAATATAGTACTCTTTTATTTACATTAAAAAATAACTTAAAATCATAAAATAAAATATACATGACTATACAATATAACTTGCCAAAAGTAATAGAAAGTATATATTGACTATAATGTAGATTACTTATACATGCGTTATATACTAAATATACATTATGATACACTCAAAAATAAAATATAGTCTGAATATACACTGACTATACAATGAATGACTATCTTTTTATAAATATTTTGACCGAATGACCTGGTTGCTCTTGATAGTAAGTATGCATTATGATGTTCAATAAAGATTTTAGATTCAAAGGAGTCGGAGTACCAACGAGTCCACTAGACCAGTAAATACAGGCCCAATAATATTGGGGCATCCTTAAAATACTTATGGGCTAAACCAAATGAATCAAAAATGGGCCGAAGTAGGTCCAATGAGAACACACAAACGTCGGCTGTTTGATTTCACTTCTTAATTCACTTAAACGTCTCCACCTGAGCACCTGCCAGCTAATTTAATATTGAAAAGATTTTGTATGCAAAGCTAGCTCCAAACCTCCTCAGTCACAAAAATAATAATTATATTGTAAAAGAAGAGTTTGTCCCATTTTCATTACTTGGAACTGCTATTGGTGCCACTTTCACTTTAATGAATTACTTGGAAAAGAAGAGTTTATCCCATTTTCATTTTCCTTGTCTCTAAACTATAAAGAGAAAAAGTGAAAGGCAACTATCCAGCAAGCTGCTAATATTTGACTCAGAAAACATGGAGATAATGCACGATGGGCCCCCATTAATCTCGCACTTTTCATACACAAATGCTATAATATTTGTTTCTTCATCTTTTCCTTTTCTTCTTTGTTGCTGCAGAAAAAGCGAGTTCCACCGACGACATATTATCTGTTACTACTAAGAATCAGAAAAAATCAGCAGAAAATGGGGAATTGCTTGTTTGGAGATGGAAATGAAGACATGGTGAAAGTGATAACATCCACGGGTGGAATCATGGAATTCGTTGCTCCTGTTACAGTGGAATCCATTATTGAAGAATTTTCAGGGCACGGAATATTCAGAAGCCATGATCTTTTCTGGAAGCCATTGCCACCACAACAAGTACTGGTAGCAGGACAGTCATATTATCTACTGCCGCTCAACAAAGAAGAGAATAGTAATAGAATTATGGACAAGATAGAAATAGGACATGTAAGATCAAACAGCCTGCCTCAAATCCAAAATCTAGTGGTTGCACCCTATAGAATGTCGTTCGATAGTCAAGGATTATTGAAAAGGTCTTATACAGAAGCATTGTATCGATACAACAACCGCGGTCAGAAGAAGAAGAAGAACGGTGGTGGTTTCTGGAAAGTGAAATTGGTCATAAGTCCAAAACAACTAATGGAGATTTTGTCACAAGAGACTGCAACACAAGAGTTGATTGAGAGTGTCAGAACCGTTGCTAAATGCGGCAAAAGTGGATCAGTCGAATTTTCCGATTCGTTGAGTCTTTCCAGTAGTAGAAACACATCCTCATACAAAGATGTTTTATTTTCATTAGATTAGAGATTAGAGCACTGTTGGTTTATAATCTAGCTTTTCTACTTGTTGTAGTGTGTTTATTATCAATTATCAGTGTCTTTTTGGAGTTATCTATGACTTAATACATGCTAAACGCAGCTTTCATACTCATCTTTTAATTCCGAGCAAGTTACAGAAGAAGCAGGTAAATACTAAATCTGCTCAAAGTTAACATTACAATTTACACGGAGCTTTTGGTTTACTCGTCTCTGCTTTTTGATTAACTTCAATTTTAGACTTTTAGGCAATCAGTTTATTGCATGTTGATTAAATTGCTCATCATAATTATTGATTAATTGTCACTGCTAGGGATGCTCTTCCATCAGACCCCGTCCGTCCTTAACATCTATTCATGATTTCATTCTGCCTCCATTTTTTTTTTGTTTGCTTTTTCAGCGACTTGTATGAATATTTCTTTGTTGTTGTTGTTTGTTTAATTAACTTTTTTGTTCAATATTCAGTTCACTACAACATATTTTGGATTATCTACTTATATTCATCATCCTATGGAAAAAATCAAGTGATATATTCCATAGGATCTATATGGTTTTTTGGGATATGGTTTCTTTTGATAGGCCAAAATTATGGAACTTGTGAAAATCAACCCAAAAAAAAAAAAGGATATTCCTGTTACAAAATCACAGGAGTTGTGAGAAGACACCAAACAAAAGGAAAGAGTGATTGTAGGTCGAGCCAACCAGCTATTAAAAAAATGTTTGTTACAGGACTCCTATATATTGTGATAGCTCTCTAGTGCAGGATCAAAAGGTTTGCTAGTTATAGGGTGTGAGACGGGACTCTTACAACAACAAAACAGTTAAACTTTTGCTTCAAAAATGAATTTTAAATAAAAGAGTTGGACATGATACCATTGAGCAACAACTTGGATATGGAAACAAAATCAAGATTTGGTTATTGGCGCTACGCTTATTTCATCAAAGTTTATTTTTGTCAACTTCTCATCTTTCGCAAGCCCCACCGCCCATCATGTCACTGCCCTCTATTTTTTTAAAACAACAATTCCATTTTACTCTATACGATTAGTTCATCTTTTGTGCTCTGTTTAAAATCACTATCGGATGATGTCGACTTAAACATATGGTGTATTAATTTAGTATACTGGGTCTTGACTTTGAATTTTGGTGAAGTAAACATTATTAGTACCAAAACAGTAGTTTCGTACGTTGCGTTAAATGATAATTGGGCCCGTGGCCTACAAAGCACTTTTGAAGTAACTCCAGGAGCCCAAATTAGAAATTGCCTCAACTCAATCACAAAAGACAAGGCTTCTCTCGTGTATGTGGATTCTGGAGTATATAATAAATAATTAGTTAGCTCTTCTCTAAATCTTGCATGACAAAAACTAATAATCAAAATTATCACCCTTTTTTTTCTAGGTCTTCTCTTCGTAATTTTTCTAACGAATTGATATAGAATAAAAAAAGTAAAAAGTAAAATAGGACGATTTTAGCTGAAATTAATCAAGTTAACTCCATTATAGTATAGGCCGGGGCAAAGCTAGTTAATAGAAGGTTAGGGATTCATCATCAAAAGCCTATATGATAAAAATAAAATTTATAACTTATACATAAACTATTAAGGAGTATATCCTTTTGAAATTACAAAATGTTCCAATATGAAAAAATAATGGTTCTAAATAGCAAATTTTAAATCTCAATTATAATATTTTTTTTATTATTATTATTCTATGAGGTAGTTGAATGGAGTCAACGCATGTGTTTTGGGTCATTGCCATTTGCCACTTTCTCTTTATGTTATCAACCCACTTACAATTTCCACATTAGCTCTTCGCAAATGTATCACGTTAGTATCAGTGTGGAATTTTTTTTAATATTTAAAAAAAATAATATATTTTTATATTTAGTGATAATTTAATTTTAAAATATTTATTTTATTTATAATAAAATAATTTATAATTATAAATTTTAAATATATTTTTAAAATTTAATTTTATATTAAATTAAATTGTATTATATAAATTACGATGGAAGAAATAAACAATATTCCACACGCATTAAGCTTTTGGTCCATATTCCACAGGCATTAACTTTTTGTTACACGTTTTTTTACGGTAAGTAAATGTGAACCCTTCTTGATTTCATAATTACTGACTCATTGGTCTACTACACCAAAAGCTAATGGTTAAGCGTCAATAGCTTGAGCACAAAATATTTAGTCCATGGTAGGCTTGTTCATAATTACAATTAGAAAAATTAAATCAAATTGAAATTTGAATTAAATTGATTAAACATATTAATATTTGATTTGATTTAAACTTTATTAATAAAATATTGTAATAATAATCAAATTGAACGGAGAAATGATATATATAAATTTTATAATTATCTATATATTATTCATAAATAAAAATATAACTATTTTATTAAATTTTAATTAACTTAAGTCATTATGTTGTCATTTATATTTTAAAATTCTCTTGTTAGTATTTTGACATATATTTTTCTTGTACCACCTCTCCAAAGTTGTTCGTGAATAATATTTTCAATATTGCTTAATTAGATTCATAATAGTTTTCGTATGGATTGTTGCTATACCATGTGTCTGTGGCTATCGAAATGCGTATGTTTTTAACAAACTTATTACTTTTACATGAAAAAATTGAATCAAATCAAAAATAATCAAATTAATATTTATTTTTTTATGTAATTTGAGTTGATTTTAAGAATCAACTAATTAATTTTATTTTGATTAATAATTAATCCAAACTGAAGAACAATTAACCCCCCTAGTCCACGGTTCTCTTTCTGGCACTTGGTCAATACATGTTTAATTAAAACTCACACATATTCGTCACATATTAAGCGTACACTTTATCTTTTGAGTAAAATAATTATTTTATATATACAAATAAATTAATCAAAAGTTTTCTCTTCTTTTTAAAAATTTTAAAATTAATTCTAGACCTCATAAACTAAGAAAATGCTAGATCTAACTTTGACTAAAAGCACATATGATGAGTTCGTTATCTTTTTTTACAGGTCATCACCAATTAATTTCTAACATAAATTTTTATAAAATTATTTTGTAAATAGTTTGATTGCGTAATATTTTCTCTTATATAATTACGAAATTAAATTATTCAAATTATATCAGTTAAAAAAATGTGTGCCAGTACTAGTACTAGGATACAAACAGAGTAAACTCGTATTTTTATTGATAAAAATGAGTCACTGACCTTATTTTAAATTAATTAATTAATAAATTATAAATATGATGAGCACATGAAGCAACAGCCAGGATCAAGTCAACGTCTGCTAATACACATGGAGGAGAAGATGTGCCGGGAAAAAATGGCTGAGGATGTAAAAGATAACGACGCACTTAATTAAATAATTAATTTTCAATGAGATTTTTAAATGATGATGTCTAGTGTTTTTAGTTATTTCTACTGATTGTTTTTTTTATTTTTTAAAAGTGTTGTGGGACTTTCAATAATTTTATTGTTAAACGACTTTGGCTCTTAGCAAACTTTCTCTCTATATATATATATTAATTATTATCATTGTTATTTAAAAACATAAAAAATAATTTGGAGTTTAACTTCACTGAAAAAACTTATTTAGGCTTGTCAGTAAACAGTAATAGATTACAATTGATTTTTGTGGTCAGTTCATTTTTTATGTCTGTTACTACCAAATAATTTGTCAACGTCTCAATCTCGAATTAAAAACGTTTGGCTGCACGGGATCATTTGTTTCCCTAAAAAATGTTTTCCTTTTTCCTTTCTTTCTTTTTATTGTGATTATTTTCCTTTCCTATGTTTACTTTCAATAAATTTGTTAAGTTTCAATATCTAATTATTTACAAGTTGGAGACGAGAGTGACATATAAATCCCATGACCAGTTGAATTAGGTGCATCACACAGTAATTTAGAAAAAAAATAATACTTGAGATTTTCTTCAATCATATATAATTATATTTTATGTCCTAGAATAAGAATGATAATATCAGTATGCTACATGCATTTGTTATTAACTTATTAATTGTCGAATTCTAAAATCTAATTGATTTAGGTTTGACGAAACAGTCATCTACAAAAAATTGAACATATAAATAATTTTTTTTATGTATTCAATCAAAAATGTTATAATTAAAATTATTGAAAGGATCATATAATACTTTTCTATCTCAAAAAATTGTTCTGGTCTAAACTCAAAAGTAGGAGAGTCAATGCATCCAATTTTCCAAGTGAATTTGGGCATCGATTTCCTTATGCCGCTCACAAATTAATTTTACATATATAGAATCTTAATAAAAGCAATATAAATTATAATTTTTTTAAAAATGGAATAGATTCCCACGGCAATAATAATAACATTGCACCTCTTTTGGAATGTTCAAGATTTGGTGAATCCATATTCAAATTAAATAATTAGTACTTCAATTTCGTGTTAATTATTTTTTTTAATTCTCTAAAAACTAATTTAAATTCGACCTCGTAAAGGCGAAAGCTCCCTGCCAAGAAATTTCATTCCAGTAACACATATATTTTCATTTTACAGTGTATCAAGAGTAAGGAAGGGGCTAATTAGTCCAAAATTATTCTTAATTTACTGTAGTATAGTACTTAATAAGAAAGTCTAATATTTATTTGCATTGACACGTGTTATACAGTTATTAAACAAAAAAACACGTCAGAGAATGAATTAAAGTACATTCACCTTTTATGACCTTTTATGGTTAAATAGATGGATTGTTAATTACTTTGCCACCCCTGTTTGACCAGAAGGCTTTTTGCTAGCACTATAAATGAGGCCAACACTTGTGACCTTTTTCCTCACAACTAAAAAAGTGACTGGGAATTGAAAGCCCCAGCAAGATATGGCTTCCAACGGCAATTCCCATGTAAATGGTACGGTTCCGAAGGTCATCACATGCAGAGGTCAGTTTTTGATATTTTGATTGAAAAATAAAATTGGGGTGGGGGAAGCAATTTAACAGAAACGTGATTTTGTTGTTGCGCAGCTGCTGTAGCCTATGGTCCGGGGCAGCCCTTGGTGGTAGAACAAGTGCAGGTGGATCCACCTCACAAAATGGAGGTCCGAATCAAGATCCTCTTTACTTCAATCTGCCATACTGATCTCAGCGCTTGGAAAGGCGAGGTATAGTTTATTTCTTTGTTTGCAATCAAAAAACGTTTATGTTAGTAATTAATTTATTTGTTAATGATTGGATTGTAGAACGAAGCTCAACAAGCATACCCTCGTATTCTGGGACACGAAGGCTCAGGGTAAGTTGAACATCATAAAGTTGTGTTTTTAAATTTAATTTTTGACAAGAGTAATATGAATGGAAAACAGAGTGGTGGAGAGCGTGGGAGAAGGGGTGAGCGACATGAAAGCAGGAGATCACGTCGTACCCATTTTCAATGGAGAATGCGGAGAATGCATTTACTGCAAATCCCCAAAGAAAACCAACTTGTGTGACAAGTTCCGCGTCAATCCTTTCAAAAGCGTCATGGACAGCGACGGCAAGTGCAGGTTCAGAAACAAGCATGGCCAGCCCATTTATCATTTTCTCAACACTTCCACATTTAGCGACTACACCGTTGTGGATTCTGCCTGCCTAGTCAAAATTGACCCTCGTGCCCCACTTGACAAGATGACTTTGCTTAGCTGCGGCGTATCCACCGGTAATTTATTTATTTTTTGTCCCTCTTGTATTGTTTACGTTTCAACAACATATTACTCTGATCTACTTCTAATTCCAAATCATGATACTTTTTACCTTTGTGTAACTTAGGTCATTTCGTTGTTCGTGAACACAAAGCACGCTAAGTTAATGAAATAATTAATATAACTCTAGTTTCAGCCCATTACAATTTGCCACTACAATTTAGTGAGGGCTCAGTGAATTATACAAATAAATTTTAATATTGACATTGAGCTACTTTATTTGATTATTGACAATGAATTATACAAATAAATTTGTATATTGACGAGAATTGTACAAATAAAAATACTTATAATAAAAGACAATTATTAACTAAAAAAATTGTAATTAAGAAATTGCTATTTGTGAAAATCCTTTTGTAAATTATAGCCAAACGTCCTATTTGATGCTTTAAATTTTATAGAAAACAATTAAAAAAAATAATCAATGACTTGACTTTGTAAAATTTTTGGCCCCTACTTTCGTGGCTGCTATTTGTCAACTTGTTTCATAATTAGACAAGATATTAAATGGGATGATGCAGGTCTAGGAGCTGCGTGGAACACGGCTAACGTTCAAACAGGGGAAAGCGTGGCAGTTTTTGGATTAGGAGCTGTTGGTTTGGCCGTGAGTTCCTAATTAATCACTTCTCATAAGTCCCATCAACTGATGAATAAGTGGGCCTGAAGCCCTTTTCTCTAGCCTTTTATTATAAATAATAAAAAATTAATTGTTGATTGTCGACAAGATCATTAGATAACTTCGGGTTACTTCCGTCGTTGACACCACTGCCCCATTGTCTCCATCAATTAAATGCCTTAACAGAGTAGCTTGGCCACATGAGATATATTGACAAAAAAAATCAAACATAAGCCTTCACTGGAAGTTACAGAACATAGGGGTCCAACATAGCACAACATAATGATGTGCCAATGGGGCCTCTTCTATTCTTTCGACTTTTCAAGCCGCCCAAGCATAGAAATCGTCCTCGCACTTTTTATCAAATTTCTCTGATCATAGTTCTAGTAGTGGTGTTTTTCCTCTTCATTCATGGATTAAACTCATGAATTAATCTACCATTGACCAGTTCAACATTTCAACTTGGCTGCAGGTTGTGGAAGGGGCACGAACAAGAGGTGCGTCGAAGATTATAGGAGTGGACATTAACCCTGAAAAGCGTATTAAAGGTAACCATCTCCCAAAAAGATGAACAAGTAATCACTAATTAATTTTGGAGGTATGTGTTCCGAATTACTATTAAGTTGATAATTAATGATACTTTTTGTGCTCCTAATTAAGGTCAAGCAATTGGAATCACCGACTTCATCAACCCCAAAGAAATAGATGTGCCCGTCCATGAGGTCAGTTCTTATAAGGAGACAAACTCCCAGGACTTAAAAATTGTAATTAGATTATTTTTAGTTTAGTATCCATCTGAGTTTTTATATTACATGGTGCGTTGAATTTGGGTGTAGAAAATAAGGGAAATGACTGGAGGGGGTGTGGATTATAGCTTTGAATGTGCTGGAAATTTGGAAGTTCTTCGAGAGGCGTTTTTATCCACACATGATGTAAGTTTTTTTTATTTTAGCTAGGTACATTTTCTTTTTATATAGATTATTATCTTATGAAAACGAACAAACATGTATGACAGGGATGGGGCGTGGCAATCATTCTAGGAATCCATCCGACACCAAGATTGTTACCACTCCATCCTATGGAACTGTTCGATGGCCGAAGAATTGTGGCTTCTGTCTTTGGGGACTTCAACGGAAAATCTCAACTCCCTCTTTTTGCTAAACAATGCATGGCTGGGGTAAATATTACATGTATATTTTCTGGTGTTCCCTTTTATCTTCTTGTAAAGTTACTGACTAATATGGAAATCAGGTGGTGAAATTGGACGAGTTTATTACTCACACACTGCCCTTTGAGGAGATCAATCAAGGTTTTCAGTTGCTTGTGGATGGCAAATCCTTGAGATGCCTTCTTCATCTCTGAATGTTTCGTCTTTTTCTTTTTAAGGAAACAATAAATCTTCTTATCATATATTTGACATTTCGTATGAAAAAGTCCATTCTAGTGTACTTTCAAATATTTTATATTCAGTTTGTAAACTTTTACAGGTCATCATTGTTGAATATTATAAAGATAGAGTAAATATTGATGGCGTAATATATACTTGCATAGTTTCATTATGTAAAAAGTTAATGAAAGAAAAATCACTTGATAACTTTACAAGACAATTGAATGACACAAAAAATAATGTGTGTTGAATCTTATATAAGAGCTTATAAAATTACATTAAATGTGCAAAAAGAAAAAATTCAAATTATCAATGTGAGAAATTAAACTTTACCTTTGGCGAGATACATATTTCTCATGTATTTCACATTTATCAAATGTGAAAATGTTATTATTATATATGTTTTCATAGATATTACAGTTGTACATTACTTGAGGAAAATTATAAATCACTTTTCAGTAAAACCAAATGATCCAAAATTTTATAAGTTGTGTTTCTTAAATAGATTTAATTTATACCCTTGCTTTCTTTTGTATATCACAATTGTTGATCGAATGCAAGTCACACTTATAATAGCACTAAGTTAGCATAGATTTTGGGAGAAATGTTTAATTTTTTTAAAAAAAATATGATTCATATTAAAAATATCTATAAATTATATTATCATTTTCTAATAAAAATGTTCTAAAAAAAAGTTATGATGAAGTATAAAATAAATGTAAATTTGGGAAAAAATATTAGTTTATATACGAAAAACTATTATTACTATTTGTAACTGAAAGTTATTTTGGAGAGCAAACTCAAATAAATATGGTATAAAATATGTATATAATAGTATAAATTTCGTTCGACAAAAATATGAGAGTTTTGGAATAATTTTTAATTTTTTAAAAATTTCCAAATGCTAGAATTCAGCCTAAATTCTAGATGCCATTTGGCCCAAAATTTTTTGGGAAATTTTTGAAAAGCGTGAAAATTAGTGTTTGATCCTATAATTTGGTAAATATATTTGCAAATATCTCAATTTTTTAAGTTGTACAAAAAAACTAGTATTAAAAACTTAGAATAGTATTTAAAAAGTTTTAAATATTTAAAAATTACTTCAAATGTTTATTTTTCATCAAAATACACCTATTATTTCTTTATCCCAACTAATATTTATTTACTTTCTCTGAAAAAATTTGAATTATAACTTGAGTGACAATTTCGAAAAAAAAAGAATAATTTACTTTTAATGGATTATAATTTCAACTAAATCGCTGACAAATTTGAGTATACGATTAATTCATTGTTCTTACGCATATTGTTATCTTATTATTGTTGATTGTTATCAATAACAACAACAACAACATACCCAGTAATATCTCACAAGTGGGGTCTGGGAAGGGTAAATTGTACGCAGACCTTACCGCTACCTCATAGAAGTAGAGAGGTTATTTCCTAGACTCTCAGCTCAAAACCCATAAGTAGAGAGAACTAGATATGACAAAATAAAATGGAAGGGAAGAGGGAAAGGGAAGGGGAAGGGGAAGGAACAACAAGTGTGACTAACGATGAACAACACGTGAT
>JAOTQJ010000102.1:25262247-25283673 GCA_025642045.1 Solanum sejunctum
AGTGAAATGAAGGATGATTAAGAAGTGGAATAAGCAAGCAAAGAACCCAACCAAGCAAATCGAATCTCCTTGACCCAGGCACAGCAAGCAGTTTCCGTGACGGAAAAAGCGGCATCCTTGACTCCAGAGAAGTAGGCGAAGGGCCATCGGCAAGCAGCACTGGCATCGACAGCAGTAGTGCGATTCTATCCGTTCAATTAGGCAACTCTGAAATTGCTGTGTTTGAGTGTTGGTCCCCCCAGGTTGGGATGTTAACTTTAGAAGGTACTTAAATGACTGGGAGATAGAAAAAGTAGCTGATTTGCTAAAAGAAGTGGACACTTTTGGTGGGACAACAATGGAGCCTGACAGACTTAGTTGGAGGACGTAGTTCAAATAGAAGTTTCACAGTAAATAAGTACCAGAGGGAGGTTAGCATTATGCAGGAGGAAGAGCTGAAAATATGGAGAAATATCTGGAAGAATATAGCTCCTACAAAAGTGAAATGCTCTACCTGGCTAGTGGTTAAAAAGGCATGCCTTATTCATGAAGAGTTACAAAGAAGGGGAGAGTTGTGGTGACTAGTTTTTTCTGCAATGAGACGGTGGTGATAAACAGTCACTTGTTTCTATACTGCAAATTTACCATGCAACTGTGGAATGTGTTTTCCAGCTCACAAAGACAGTGCGGAAAATGCCTGAACACACAACTGATTTGATGAGTTGGATAAAAAGAGGGGGAAGTAAAAGTTAGAAAAAATGGGAGGATAATACCCTCTTGCTTATGGTGGTCAGCTTGGAGGGAGAGATATGGAAGGTGTTTTGGAGACTAGATCAAATATATCCATGATGTGAAATGGAATTGTTTGGTGACCTTATTCTTTTGGTGTAAACATAATTCTATTGAGGAAATAGAGAAGTTAGTGGAATTTCTAGGAGCTTCGTAAAGTTAGAGTCTATTTTCTTAGTAACATGGCTTTGATGGTGACCAGCATACCCAATGCTGAAGAATACGACAATACTAATTCTAAAAAAAGGAGTATATCTAGTTTTACTCTTATTAATATTTATAATTTACCTAAAGAAGGTAAAGAAATAAATTGCAAAGTAGCACCCAACCAAAGTTCTCTCCTTTTATTTACCGATGAAATTTATATAAGTAAACCTGATTATAGAATGTCCCAATGTTGATCATGTCAAGATTGTAGTAAGTATTAACAGTCACGAAACTCATAGAAGCTACAGAAAAACTGGAAAATCAGTCATATTTCACCCCATCAAAAGAGAAACATACTAAGCTATTATAAAATCAAAATGTCACACAAAGAACAGACTAACATGAAACAGAAATAAAGCTGGAAGCGACGAAGAGAACAATAGAAGAAACCCAAAGATGCAAAGTGAACACAGCTGATCAGTGGAAATCAGTCTGGCTTGAGGAAAGTAAAGTAGTCATCATTTAATTTATATATTACTCAAATTTTTATTCCTTAAAGAAGCTAATATTTACAGAAAATCTATTGTTTCTCTCAATCCTCTTGTTCCCTTGCCTCCTCTTTCATACTGTTATTTCCTCTGTGATTTCTCTCTCACTCTCCTAAGATCATTCCAAAAATCAGAAACTTTACTCTCTCTCGTTCTTACAATTCTCATGTTTCTTATGATAGTTCTCTGAAAATTTTCCAAAAGTTTGTTTTGTTTGTACTTTGTTTCAATATATTCCATCGCGCATAGTGTAAATTGATTAAAAAAGAACAGAAATAACTCTCCAAAACACATAATGAATAAATAAGTTAAGTATTTCAAACGATTTTCTCATAAAATTTAATTTTCAAGTAAAATTTATGTCCAAGTACAGTTTCAACCTTATATGTTAACAAATACTAAAGCATGATGAACAACAAATATTATCATAAACTCACAGTATCACTTGATTGTCCCAAAAATAGAAATCTCTGATCTCCGTCCCTATATTCAGTGCTACAACGAACCTAAAAGCCGGTAAAAATTTAGAATACTTGATAGAAAGATACATAAAATACCAACTCAGCAAATCTCAAAAGCAAGGAAAAGGATATATGCGTTGCCTAGTACCTAGGGCGAGGAGAGGAAGAAGAGGTGATTCGCCTGCAAGGAGGTGGGGGAGAGAATGGAGCCCTACCTAAGAGGATTAAATGAAGCGGCAGCTGTTTATTAGGGGAAAGAGTTGACTATTGAATACCCAATTTTCTGTAATGGAACATTTTCTTGAATTCTTTTAAATTGGAAAAAAGGCAAAGATTTGACCCCAAAAAATGTTAGTTGTATAGGCTGCCTCAAACCTGTATTTGAGAGCAAATTGGAAGTTATGAATCAAGCAAATTAACAGTACCTGAAACACGTACCTATATGTTTTCAAAAATATTGTATTATTCTTATTGGAACATCTAACTATCTGCTGAACCTTAAGAAGCGGGATAAAGTATTCACCTCACCAATAGGTTTACTTTTGCGGCTACGGTGCAGGAAGAAGTTTCTCTTGATCAGAGTCCAAGATGATTGATGGGAAACTGTAACACAAACATGAAAGGAATTAAATTCCACAAGAAAAAATAAACCGCAAACCCTATAAAGAAGAGATGATACATTGAGGTCTATATGGCACCTACATGTGGAAGGCAGAGAGACATAAAACATGTTACTTTTTGCACTGCACCCTGAAAAGTCAAAAAATGTAACAAAGGAAAATCCTAAGCGGCTAGTGATTTTCCAATGCATCAAAACACTTAATTCAATGTTGCAATGCAAATGCTGATACAAACACAGGAAAATAAAGCACCCACCGTTGACACCCAAAAAACCTAGTTCTAAAGTGAAGGGAAAAAATGTTCAACTTAATCGGAGATCGTACATTGGTGAAGATGTCTGAATAATGAGGTTGCACGTCTATTTTTTTGGTTTTGTGTTGGTGTAAAAACGGCAAATCTATATTGCGACAAAAATACTGGATATATATACATACATAAAATATCAAAAAACAAATCCCAAAAGCGAGAAAGAGAATATTCACCTTGGCGACCACCTATGTCGAGGGAAGGAAGAGGAGGAGATTGGCATGGGTGAAGGAGGAAGAGGATGAACCCTAATCAAGAGATTAAAAGAAACAATGTTTGTTTTTATCAAGAAAAGAGGTGACTGTTAAAATATACCCTGTTTCCTTTAATAGAAACAACAACAACAACAACAACATACCCAGTAATATCCCACAGGTGGGGTCTGGGGAGGGGAGATTGTATGCAGACCTTACCGCTACTTCAGAGAAGTAGAGAGGCTGTTTCCTTTAATAGAAAGCTTTTTTAAATTATTTCAAAAATAGGAAAAGGCTTAAATAATGACAAAATAGATAAATAGGAATTAAGCACAACTAGCTTTCATTATGGCCCAAATTTCTGTCGAAACTACTATCCGTTGCCGGATCTTCTTTAACATGTAGAATCTGCTTTACTGCCTTTGCATATTATTCCCAATTATGAAGTGCCGCTAGTGTTTTATGCCGGCAAAGTTGGTGCTACGTATCTCCTTGAAAAACTTATAAGAGCAACTGAGCCTAAGCATGTATGAGGCGGTTAATATGCTTGCTTAGGCTAATAAGGACATTTTTGATATTTTAGAGCTCGTAAAAACTCTTCTTCGCCTCCATCTCTACTTTGTACTCTTTTCGTTCATTTTTATTTATTTACTTTGGATTTTGCACGTCTTTTAAATCAATGATTACTTTGGACTTTACCGCAATATTTGTATTAATTGAAGGCTAGTAAGGGTAGGATATTGTTTTGCCTTGTGTTGGTTTAAGGTTCCGTAGGCTTACTCATACCATCATAGTTGTGTTGTTTTTGCTCTTTGATTATTTTGCTACCATTGTTGTTTTTTCTTGTAGAATCGACCTAGCTCTTCGTAGTAGCCTTTATTATTCTATATCTATTGTTTTTTCTTCTTTTATTTGGGGGTGATAGATTTGAGCGAAGGGTCTTTCGGAAACCCCCTCTCTAATACTCTATCCTCCCTAATCCCTACTTGTAGGATTCTATTGGACAATATTGTTGTTGTAATTTATATATGATCTTAGGTCATGGTTTACAAGTAATCAGTGTTGAGGATAAAACATGGAACAAAAAGGGATTTTCTCATGGTATGGTAAAAGTGAAAAAACAAAAGTATTTTTTTTGAATATAGTGGACAAATTAAAGTGCATGAAAGGAGTGTTTTACAACTTTCTACTATTTTTCAAAGGCAAGATTTGTATTGCCCTAAAATCCAAAGGGCAAAGAAAATCTGTTGTAGCAACCGGGTGTTCTCCATTTGGTTCTGAGTTATCTATTAGGGTATAATAATTACGATTACATTTTTTCATGATAAATTTTACTTTATTTGAAAATTCATGTGTTCGACCATAAAAATTTCGAATTTAATTTGAAGTTGTTTTTCAAATTTGGAAAACAACTTTTGACCTGTTTTCTAACTCACTTTTAAACATTCAAATATGAATATTATTTTACATATTGTAAAGAATATAACCGGACACAACTCTAGCTTCGTAAATTTGAATAAAAGAACAATAATTGGGCCACCTTTTTTTTTCCAGCCAATAATGTTTCTTCTTCCTCATATTCTACCACCCTTATCCACCAACAGCCCCACCCTTTCCTTTTCCTCACACCTCACCACCCTCTTGAGTCTTGCCGGCCCTATTTTTTCTTTTTTTTTTCAAACGCTCCACCTTCTTCCTCCTTCGAAATCCTCCATCCCCATCCACTCTCTCTCTCTTTGAACCCCGATTTCGCACCCCTCTTTTTCCTTTTTCGAATCCCGCCGCCCTCAGCCACCATCTCATCTTACACTTTGGAAGACTAATACTCTGAATCTGGGTGTTCAAGTAAAGAAGAAACTCAAGAAGAAGGTGAATGCAAGAGGAAAGTGATGTAAATTTGCAGTCATTAGAGAAAGTAAAAGGTGTGGAGGTGTTATCATGGCGAATTTGGATAGTAGGGGATTGCATACGTAATGAAGGAGACTGCACCCCCACCCCCATTTCCCTTTCAATCAGTAAAGTAGAATTACTTTATCTCAAATTATTGTTACTTATTATTGGAATGATGAATAGGAAAAGAAAATGAAAAAGCCAACAACTTATTCTTGCTTCAAATGAACTTGAAGCTTTTATTTTTAACGAAAAATTTATAATTTCTTCCTCTCAAATGATATTTTTAGCTATTATTATTTATTTATTTTGGTAATGTGTCTCACAAATTCAATATTTTCTTTTAGTGAGAATGATTTTGTAGAATCTTGAATCTGTGGGCTTTTTTTGAGATTTTTTTTAATAATCTTGGATTAATCTTTATTTTTTCTATTTTTTTCCTCTAAAATTGTGATTAAATAAAAAGAAACCAAAAAGAATTAAAAAATTTAAAATTTAAATAATTTTCAATGTTGCGCTGATGCGACAGGGATGTGGCGCTAACATGTCGATGACATGATGCGTGTAGGATGCACTTGCCATTGTGAGACTGGTCTTATAATTGTAGGATGGATTTAAATTCACCTGAAATGAGATTGGGTGGGGTTGGGGGTAAATAATTATCTTTAAAGTTAAAGTGCTGGAGTAAGTTTTGCGGACAAGTTTAGGGGGATTTTATGTATTTTCTCAAAAATCATTATAATTTTTGATACAAAACATCATTACCAGGGATAGAAGTGCAAAGTCTACACCTTCTATGCTATTTTAGGCTTCATAATTCCCTCTACAGTGGACTTACTGAATGAACTATGGTCCCAGTGCTTCTCTGCTTGTTTCTGAACATTCCACTCCTTTCTTGCCCCATGTATAAAATAGAAGCCGAAGACATAAAACCTCCGACTAGGCTCTTTTCCCTCTTGCATGCTTCATTGTCCATTGCGTTATGCCTTGTCACTGCAGAATTTTTTACTCCATATTTGGGCAGCCACTACACTGTGGAAAGAAGAGATGAGAGTTGTTTTCAAAGAATGTTTATTATTTGTTCTTGCCTTTGCTTTTCTAGTTAAGGAAGTTTTGTGAAATAACTTTGATTGTGAAATTAGGTTGTTACTAATGCTACCAACAATAAAGAAGGGATTGCGGTTCTAAGTCTTGGAACTGAACCACAAACAGCGGAGCCCATGATAGAAAATGCTGCATGTCTTGTCTCTAGCATTAAAAGGCTGCCAAATGTTGGAAGTTCCAGTGATAACAAGGTTATATGCTCTTCAGAACTTGAGGTTAAATTGGAAGCCGAAGTCCATGCTGATCCTGCAGACCTTGAAAATCAACGCTTACTTCCAAGCGATGGTAAGTTGGATATAACAAAATCATTGGCAAAACCTGCAGGGATGTCTTCAGGTTGCTTGTCTGAAAAAGCTGGAGTAAATATTGCAACTATAGTCAATTCAGAATATAGTGACTGTAAATCAGAGGAAGGCAGTAGAAAGGCAATGGTAGGTGGTAATAATACAACTAATACTGATGAATCACCCAGTGCACTCTGCCAATCTAATCAAGAACCTAAGATTTCTGAAGTCTCAGTAGGAGCAAGAAAGAGTTCAGGACACAAACTAAGTTCAAAACCTGCTGAAGAGGCACCTAGATCAAGCTTAGCAGTCGCAACTTTGTTATCAGCTTCGAATCACCGTAAAGTAGTTCTATCCATGGGAAAATCATCTTTGGGTACAACAAAGTCTTCTGCCCCTGAGAGTCGAGTATCCTCGAAAGCTCAAAATCATGATTTGAATGGTAAACCAAGGGGAATATCTGGGAGCAATCTGAGTAATAAAAGAGAGAGTTCGTCAATGGATGCTGGTAGGGATGAAGAGAGGCGTGAAAGACCAAAGAAAATGTTGAAAGAGCTCCCAAAGTCATCGGTTGGTTCAGTATCGAAGACATTGCAGTCAACCAAGCTCTCTCATGCTCCAGTGAAGAAAACAGTATCAGATGCAAAGGATTCTGTCCCCAATTCTTCTGCAAAAACATCAACAGTGCGTAGTAACCCTGCTAGTTCGCGCTCTGCAGAGTCTTCTAGCTCACTGCAAAGTGAGAGTGCGGCACACATACAGAATAAAGCTGCAGGTACACATTCGACACAAAAATGTGAAAAGACAAACCAGCCAAGTTGCCAACCATCTTCTAAAGTGAACATCCACCTGATGCATCCTCCGTCTTCATCATCTCCTGCAGCATTAAGTGATGAAGAGGTAGAAGTTGAATTAATGAATGTTTGAAGTTGACTATTTCCCTCTTAGCTTACACTTGTCCATTTTTATGTAGCTTGCCCTTCTGCTTCATCAAGAACTCAATAGTTCTCCTAGAGTTCCTCGAGTGCCACGGATGCGTCATGCTGGTAGCTTACCTCAGTTAACCTCTCCAACATCTACAAGTATGCTAATGAAGCGAACATCTAGTGGTGGAGGAAAAGATCATGGTTTGGTAAGCTTCATAATTTTTTTGTATCATAATAGGCAAATATGCCTATTTTGACTTTAATCTGACATGTTTATATTTTGCCATAGACATCTAGGAGAAAGTCAAAAGACATAGGGAAAGATGGTTCAAACTGTTCTCAGGAGGTGGTTCAGGAAACTAAGAAGTCTGATCGATCAACTTCTCTTGGTTGTAGAAGAGAAGAAGATTCTATTATTAAGAGAGAAGGAGATGCTGGATCAGCAAAAAGTGTGCAGTCTCTGAAGAAGAGTCAGACACTTGCGTCCAATATGTCTGCAAGTAGTAGTTTATGTTCCCCAAATGAAGCAAATGAACAGAACCTTTCCTCAATGCACAATTCACCAAGTGCAGCTGCTGCTGATGATGATGCAAAAGTGGTTGGTCATCCTTCACATCAGACGTTACCAGGTTTTTGCCTTCACTAGAGTTATACATGTTATATGTTCTATAAATAAAGATTTTTCCTTTTATTTTGGATCTTCTTAATGTAACATTGCTACCTTTTTGCCTGCATTTATAGGCTTGATTGCTGAGATAATGTGCAAAGGTCAAAGAATGACTTATGAAGAGCTCTGCAATGCAGTTCTTCCGGTACAGATGTTTTAATGAAATAAGATCCATTCTCTTTCTGGTATGAACAAAATAATTAATTTGTCTTTCATCTTCCTGATTATTCTGTAGCACTGGCCAAACTTAAGGAAGCACAATGGAGAACGTTATGCATATTCAAGTCACTCTCAGGCTGTCCTTGATTGCTTGCGGAACCGAAGTGAATGGTCTCGCCTGGTTGATCGGGGTCCCAAGGTATCTTAACAATTCCTGTTACATTTTATGCCTTGGCGTAGGAACTGGTTGGAGTCTGAAAAGTGTCTAATGAGTCTATATTACTTTTTTTGCTTTTTAAGCATTTGTTTAATCTTCATATTCAGCCAGCTAAGCCTAATTGGGGGTGAGGAAGGTGCTATCTGAATTCTCTGTACCCATTCAGCTCTTCAAGATGCATAACAGTAGTCTATTTTTATGCTAGATGTCAATGTAAACCACCCTCCTTTTTATCCAGGCTTGTGACCAGCTAAATTGCATAAGGTCATGTGAAATTGAGGGCTACATTTACATTTCCTCATGTCACACTTATATATTACAAATAATATTTGAGACCCATTACGACTCGCCTTTCTATATGTTACGCCCCATACATATGAATGCATAGTATCTCGTAATATTACTTACTGAAAGAAGGGTTTCTACTGGTATGCAGCCCAAGTGGGGAATTGGAAATGGCTGGTTCCCCGAGTCTGTGGAGGAAATAGGCAACTGTGTTATGTTTCTTTTTTTTATCTCTGACAAATTTTTGCAGTAAATCTTGATAGCTATTGCAATTAGAGGCAAGATTCAATGTTGGGCAGTATTTCTTATTCTAGAGTGAGGTCATTGTGAATAATCAAGGTTGAGGACTTAAAAAAATGTTGAAAATAGCTAGTTTGGAAGGGCTCCGGCTGATTATGCTTCACCGTGATTTCTTTCCCAAATAGTGAAGATTGAAGTTTGTTGTCTTAACTAGCAGATATCCTTGTAACCCTGCCTTCCCTGCTTGGCTACCCAAATAAGGAAGAAAACCATCCATGAAGCTTCGGTTACAGCAGAAAAGGAACTATGTTGATTAATGCTCGTTAATGAAAAATGTGTGTGTACTCAATTTACCATTTGTATTCATATTTTTCTCATATCATTTTAACTTATTTTTCTTTATCAGACCAGTACAAGTAGGAAGAGACGCAAGCTTGATGTTGATTCCCAGTTTACTGAATCGGAGGATAATGAAGATTGCATGGATAGAGCTGCAAAAGATGTCAGGAACAAGACTTTTGAATCAAAGCAGGAAGAGTTTCCCAAAGGCAAGAGGAAGGCAAGAAAGCGCAGGCGATTGGCTCTTCAAGGAAGAGGCATAAAAGATGTGAGGAGGCGGCATAGGGCTGAGGTTCAGAGTGATGAGGAGATTGGCTCATCCTCTGAATCTGGTGGAGACAGCATGTTCAGTGAAGATGAGGTACAAGGCGGTGAAGCTTCTCCTGCTGGAAATGAGGCCTCTGCCAGCTCTGATGAGAGAGCTACCATGTCATAATTTGTATTAGGCGTTTTTGTTGTTTCTTGAGGTGTTCTATGATACTTGACATCTGTCATTAGAAAACTGACTCACAGATCTTGTTCAGTGGTGCCTTTGCAGATTCTTGCATATATATGAGATTATGGCACTAGAGAAAGTGATTGTTTATAGTGTGTTATTGACTAGTAGCTTTGGCATGTCATGTGCCGATCTTACATGTTTATGCTTGTATGAGGTTAACGGGATTCATGCACTGAATTGTAGATGGAACTCCTGTTCAGAAGCTGTAAACTGCTGTAACTAGTTTAGATGCTCAGCTTCAGATCCTTTCTTTTCGCCTATGTTGGTTGGACTCTTTAAATATGTTGGCGCTGTGTGTCTACTTTTCTCTCTGGAAGGAGCCATTTTTGGAAGATTTGACATGGGTTAAAGAGGCCGAATAGGTTTTTGCACTCCTGAAAATCTTGAAGCTTATGTACATGGCATCGAGCGTGGCTAGTATATTTATAAGCTTCCTTCTGGAAGTAGTATCTAGAGCACATAAGTTCACAGTACAATAGCAAAGACGGTTTTCAGTTGTCTGGTTTCTTTGAATTATAACTTGACTAGGATGGTGGGTTATTCAAAGTAAGATTCTGTGTTCAAGTGCACATTTGTGGTATGCTTTTATAAAGATGCTTTGAGTGTCTTCTTCATCAGTATTCAGGAAGAATGAACGGCTTACGCAAAGTGCTCTATGTGATGCTATTCGGTTGTCATTTTGGTACGAATAGGTTATTGTAGCTAAGTTTTGGTACGAATAGGTTATTGTAGCTAAGTTTTTAGTGGTCTGATTTTTATGTACACCAGTTTTATCTTGAAAAACATTACATGCATAATTATATTATTCAATGTCCTTATGATATTTAACCTTGTAAATAATAATATGCCCAAACACATCTTTTAGCGAAATATGAATTTAACGATTCCCACTAAAAAAGGAAGAAAGACTTATATAAAACACATATCGAAAATACATATACTTAACACATTAGGAGAGACTTATATAAAGACACATATCAAAAGTCCATATACTTATGATATTAGAAGAAGTGGTATAACTCTTTCTTTAACCACAATTTTGTAATATGGGATCTTGTAATCATACAAATTTATAATTTTGAATACTTTCTATATGCTGAGAAAATTATGTGCTTTGACTAAGTGAATACAATAATTTATTTTATAACTAAATTATTATGGGATTTGTAATCGCGGTATTTTTTTAATTGGCTAGTGAATGCAAAACTCGAAACATAATAAAATCTCTATTCAAGGAAAGAGAGTAGTGAATAGCAGAATGTAGAAAGTAGAGGGTCTCGTCTCGTGATTGGGCATATCATATATAAAAAGTTGGTGGATGAAAATTGAAAACTCAAAAGAGAGAGAGAGACGCTTCGTGTATTTGTTCAGATCAATAATCGAATCGGGGAATTGGGGTTTCTCCTGTAATCTAGGGTTCATAGCTCCCCTTCTTCTCTGTCGCTTTCGGATCTATTAGGGTTCGTCGCTTCCTTGTTTTGTTTCTTTTGGAAATCCAATTATTCTTTGAACTGGAATCTCTTCTTATGGCTTACTAAAGTAGTATTTTGTTTTCAGAATTGAGTAGATCATGACGATTCCGGATTCGACCTACATGATGGAAAATGGATCTATTGAATTGCCCTGCACGCCTGAAGCAGAGGCAAGGATCATTCAAGAGCTTACCGACAAAGCTGAGTCCAATTTGAGAGAAGGCAATCTCTATTATGTCATTTCTAACAGGTAACCATCCTTTCCTTTTGATGCTCTATTCTAACAAGCATTGCACCGACTTCTCATTTTGTGTTCCTTTCTTTCTCATTTTTATTTTTGATTACCTACAAATTCCCCAGCACGTTAGAAGCTTATCTAAATAAATACACTAGACCAATGCCTTGGGGACAATTTCTTTTGCTTTAAAATTGAATACTAATAAATTTTAATATTTGCCGCTCATCTTATCCACTCACATCTATCAGCTGCATAAATAGTCCAGCCATGTTGAAAAGATGCTGCTATGTTTTTAGTTATTAGGTTGTGAATGTGCTAGTTTTCAACAACTATAGGTATTCTCTTCCTTTTATCAGGTTAACTATTTCATTAACAACAACTAGGTTTGTATTTCTTTTTTTATCAGGTAAAGAATTTAATTAATAATAAGGTATTAGAGTATTAATTTAGAGAGCTTAACCTGATATGAACTGTTCCGGAAGTGACTGGTTTATGATATGAGGCATTCTATTCCATGAATTTTAGTTTTAAAACATTAAAAATGACTCAATTTTCCTGGTAGCATAGTGTATAGGATGCTGTTTTCTCACCCAAATGAAAGAAAAGGAAGCTACTTGAAAAATGCCTCTCTTTGTTCTTCCCTTTGGCAGAATCTACAACATGAGTAAGCATACAGAGTTGATAATTATGTATAAGTAAATTAATCAATGTGCACCTGAATGTTCTGATGGTAGAGAAAGTTTGAGAGCTGAAGCACTACATGAACTATGATTCATTGGATCTGTGAAAAGTTAGCTTAATATTTGTAGAGACCAGGACTATAATCGTAGTTGATGCAAATAATGCTAGGTGGTTTCTTCTGATCTAAGTAATATGAGGCTTCAGCTATTCAGATCTCCCCTTCTGTTGTGCGTTTTGGTAGCCATTTTGCAATTTCATTTTACCTATGGACACTTCAACCAGTTCCAGGTAAAAAATTGATTTGATGACAACTTTCCTGACTTCCTATCTGTTTGGTTATTTCTTGTTTTTTCTGATTTGACTTATGGTGTTTAGGCAGTTTGTGGCTGCCACAAGCATTTTCCAGTCCCTAAAAGAAAGAAAATGAACATGTCAAAAAAGGAATAAACTTGAAAAGTCATACTTATTTAGTTTCGTCTGTATGTCTTAGGTGGTTCATGGATTGGCAGAGGTACATTGGGAAGCCTCTTGGTGCTTATTCGTTTAATGAGCATGCTACCAAGTCTCTGCCTTCTCTTTTGCCAAATTCAGCTAATAGACCTGGACGGATTGATAATAGTGATATAATATTTAGGGAAGTTGACGGTGGAGGTGATGATCCACAGCTTCTCAGAACATTGGAAGAAGGGCGTGATTATGTGTTGGTCCCACAAGAAGTATGGGAGAAGCTCGTCGAGTGGTAGGTTTTTCCTGCATATTTCTCGTTTAATCTTCCGTTATGAGACAGTGAAGTTGAACTTAACTTGGCTACACCGTTTATGGTGTCTGAAAAATACTTTTGATTGTTTTTTTCATTAATAGGAGATACTCAATATTTTGAAGGCATTTTTTTGTTGAACGACAGCTATGCAAAATTCCAAAATGGTTCTCGTTTGTCGGAAAGAGTTGTCTGTGGATGGTTATGGTCGACTTTCATGATTAGAAGTACCATTCTGTTACTTAATACCCCCTCCATTTCGATTGAAGTATCATACTTTTCTTTTTTGTCCATTTAAAAAAGATCGTCTCTTTCTCTATTTGGTAACTCTTCAATTCCAACAATCTACTTGATTTGATTTTTTGACCATAAGATTCATATGCTATTTTGGTACATTGTCAACATCTTTATTTTAGAAAGTCTCCATCTTTTCTAAAATTCTATGCCTAGTCAAACTCAGTCTCTTAAACTAAAACGGAGGGAGTTTTTTTTTTTTCATTTTCAGTGGAAAGGGAGCTGGATTGGAGCAGTGCTTTCCTTCTCACAGTTAACTGTGCCTATGCTAGTTAGGTTCTCAAAGAACCCTTTTAATGCTGATTGTACAACACATTGACTTTTCCCTAGGATTCATATGCTATTCTTTGCCCGGCTTTTTGCATACATGCTAGTGATCCGCTAAATTGTGCGTGAAGTGTCTGTTTTTCACATGCTTTCCATTTCTAACATTTTTGTGCGGTAAAACTCACTGCCTTTAGGTATAAAGGAGGACCAGCATTACCTCGGAAAATGATATCTGTGGGAGATGCCAAGCAGCTTCTCGTGGAGGTGTTCCCATTATGTCTCAATGTATTTGATACTAGAGATAAAAGCCACAAAGTTATACGATTAAGTAAAAAGGTATATTATGGCCTTGCCTCTCTATATGGTCTTTACTAATTTATATAGCAGACGGTCATTTTTGCCCTTCAAAACAAAAAACAATTAATGTCAGGGTGCACTATTGTTGCATTTTTTGCTTCTTATCTCTAATTATTAATAGTGTACATCTGCTTCGCCATTCTTTTCTCCGTCTATTGGCCATTTAAGAATGACATTGGTGAACACATGATCTAATGATTGCTTTTGCTGTAACAATCTCAGTCATCTTGTCATTATCAATTTGAAAATGTGAATTTTTTTTGCGGGTGGTGGGGTGGGGAATAGAGAATGATCTTTGCTTGGCATTGAAGCAACAGATGAACTTGCTATTTGAATTGTGGTCGTCTTCTTATGTACTTTTGCATGTATGTTCTGATCGCTTTTTTGATGTTTTGCGCTGTTATTCAAATATGTTTTTTTTTCAGTTATTAAGTAACTTAAAAATGATGTGATATGTTTCAGGCATCTTTACATGAACTCTATAGCATAGTGTGTAGACTCAAAGGAATTGTGCCAGAAAAGGTTTGTTTCTTTTTGAAATTAGGACATTATCTAGTTCTATTTCATGTCATCAAGCAAAGTCTTCTTAGACTGAGACAAAATCTTTACCCTTATCATTTCTTGGATTATACAGGCACACATCTGGGATTATTTTGATAAAGTGAAGCATATAGAGTTAGTTGCATCAAACCAAACACTGGAGGACTCCAACTTGCAGATGGATCAAGATGTGAGTTTCTCATACAATATTCACTCCATACATTACTAGTGTTCTCCTATGGAAAATTAGAAACACTAGGTGATAGGTGATATGCATTAGTGAAAGGGGCCATTTGGATTTGGTTACCATGTTAACTAAAATGATTAGAGCATAAAATCTTGCATAAGTAATGCAATGCTTAGTTTGTCGTACAAGGAAAACATAATCACACAATAAGTGAGTATAAGGGGTTCGATTGGCGTTTAAACTCTGTATTTCAAATAACTGCATAAGTTAGTGGAATTTTGTGTAATTTATGTGAGATAAAATGTTGATTAAGAATATGTGCATTGTTAGTATATGGATTAGAATAAATCTAAACGTAGAACACTTGGGAGTAGACAATGCATGCATAACTATTACTCCCTCCGTCCCATTTTATGTGGCACCCTTTCCTTTTTAATCCGTCCCAAAAAGAATGTCACCTTTCTCTAATTGGAAACAATTTATCTTTAAAATTCTCCTTTTACCCTTAATGAAATTATTCTCAACCACACAAATATTTTAGAATAATTTTAGACCACAAGTTTTAAAAGTCTTCTTTTTTTTTTCTTAAGCACCGTGCCAAGTCAAAGGGTGCCACATGAAATGGGACGGAGGGAGTACATTACTAGTTCGTGAATCAAACAAACCTTAAGAACTTTTGGTTTGATAAGAGACATGCACTTTCATTTAATCAATTAGAGAAAGAATGATATTTTTCTATATTTAGAAATAATTTAACTTTAGACTTTTTATTTACCCTTAATGACGTGAATTTATACCCCCCATTTGTGAGATTGCATAGAGTATGTTGTTGTTGACATGATTTTATAGTCACATAAATGTCATGGCAGAAATGCAAGGTAAGCCTATGTGACAATAGACCCTTGTGGCCAATCCCTTCCTCGTATCCTGCACATAGCAAGAGCTTTAGTGCACCGAGTCGCCCTTTATAAATTTTGGCATGTTTAACGGAAGTTTCAGAAAGTCATTTGTTCTTTCTTAAAATTTTTTGCCCACTCAAAAACATTCTCGTAAAATAAACATAGGAGTGTTTAGTGTGCAACTTTGAAGGAAAGTACATCCTCTAGCAACATTCCTACAAATATTAATACTACTTTCATTTCATTTTATATGACATTGTTTCTTTTTCTATTCATTTGAAAGAGTGGCACATTTCTAAATTTGAAAAATAACTTGTAGAGTTTGTGACTATTTCCATTTCATTTTATATGGCACTATTTCTTTTTTAGTCCATTTCAAAAAGAGACATTTTTTTAATTTGTAAATAATTTTTAGATTTTTCGTTTTATGGTTAATAACAAATTTTGTAGCAAGACATGTTTTGACATACCTAAGACCGTAAATTGCAATGGTCTTGTAGCTAAACAAAATGTTATGACATATTTAGGGGTTGTTTGGTGTGAAGGATAAGTGTAAATTATCCCGGGATAAAAATATAGTGGTTCTTAAATTGTTGTTTGGTTGGAAAATCTTGGATAACTTATCCCGGGACTAATAAATAGTACCAGGATAAGTTATCCATCCTTTTGGGTGGTATACTAATCCTGGGATAACTTATCCTGAGATAAAAGGGACAAATGAGAAAGAAATCCTTTTAAACCCCTTTTATATCTCACTTTATATATTTACATTATTTTTAATATAATATATTATAATATTATAACCTTTCCTCCTTATCTTTATGATACTTCTTTATATATTTTTATTGAAAAATTACACTATATGATATAATTTTTATTGACTAGTTCTTATATTTTTATATTTTAATTTTTCATAAATCCTTTTTTGCTTTAATAAACTAAAAAGTGGAAGTTCTATTTTTAAATTAAATAAGACAAATTTTATTTTAAATGCATATAGTATTATCACGGAAATGCACACATAATAATAATTAAGCTAAATAAGATAAAAAATTTATTTTTTAAAAATAAATATTGAATGAGTAAAGTTAGCAAAGAAAAATATATTAAAAAACTAATAAAGTGAAGGGTATTTTTTGAAAAAAAATATTTTTAAAATTTATGCAACAAATCAAGCACTCAATAACAAATAATGTCAGTATAACTTATCTTATTATTACTAATTTTAATATAATTTATCTCTTCATAATTTGTATTCAAACAAAACGACTAAAAGTAAAAGACATGCGGGGTTTGATTAATTTAAATACATGATGAATAATTTACATGTACATACAAAAAAATAAAGTATTAGAATGTGTTAAGTATTAAAATGAATAAAAGCAAATATAAATAATTAAAAAATATATAATTTAACACAAATAATGATTTAATGAAAATTAAAAATAAAAGTATGAATTTTTAAAAAGTTAAATCAAAATTGAGTATGAAAAATTATTACCTTTAGTTTCTTGTAACTATATCTTCTTTGAATATATAAGGTAATATCAAGATAATATGTTATCATATTAAGTTTCTACGTTATCTTCTCTGAATTTATAAGGTAATATCAAGATAATATATTATATTAGGTTTCTATGAACTTTTATCTTTTATTTTAATTGATTGTTATACTAAAAGACCTTCATAGTTTTTGCATTGCTTTGAATTTTGACTTTCAAAAATTATTGTGACATTAACATTTCATTTTCAATCTAAATGTAACAGGCAATTTTTTTTGGCTTCTTTGTTGACTCGAACTTGTAGATTTAAGATTGAAGGTGAAGAGTTTTTACCATTTGAGCAATACTAAGTTATTCACTTTTAAAAAAATTATACTATTTGATATTTGATATGATGTTAATGTGATTGTTCGAATGTATATATTTTTTATATCAATTAGTGCAACTTAAACGAGTCCTAAGTTTTTGTTTAACATTAAAAAAAATTAAAATATTACAAATTACAATTCTTATATGAATTTTTATGGTGAGTGCATAGCTAGAAATACAAATCATTGATTTATTTTTCAAAATAAAAGTTAAATATCGACAAACATAATTTAAGATTATAATATTGGGCCCGTATTACGGGTCTTAAATATCTAGTAAATATATATTAGAGAATCTTAATAGCTCAGTTAGTTGAGTACGTGAACTTCCACTTTGTTGGCGAAGGTTCGATTTTCCGTATTATAATCTCCCTCCCCATTTTTCCTTCTTCTAGCCCCAATTTTTGAAGAAAAACAAAAATAAATATATATCTACTAATCTACGTTTAAAAAAAGTAATTAATTTCTAATTTAATTAAGTATAATAATTATATGTACACATTTTATAAAGACAACATGACCTTCTAATGTTTGCTAGAGGTGATATAAGGTCAATAATATATAGCTACTTTGCTATAATTAATATATATTTTATGCATGGTCAAATTATATTCAATTTTTGAGTGTATTATAATATATAATTAATTAATGAATATTTTATGCATAAGTAATCTATACTGTATAGTCGATGCATATTTTCAATAACTTTTGAAAAGTTATATTGTATAGTCATGATGTATTTTATGATTTTTTAAATATTTTTGTATATTTAAGATATGACTATATCTATAGTAAATTAATTAATTTGTCTCATATATTTGAAATTTTAATATGTTTTTTTTATAGCATTAGGGATGAGAGCCCATGCATGAAATGTAAGATTGATGATCTGGCACCTCTCAAGTGCTAGGATTCTTATTAATTCTTTTTCTCATTTTTTTAAAACTTTTTCTTATTTTTAATTTATGGATATGTTTAAAAAATCAAACTGTCGTTTTAAGTGTCCATCCTAAACAATTTTGGTGATCAATAAAGAATTTTTAGATCAGTGAATCGACTTGTCATTTTAAGAATGAATTTTTTGGTTAATTTTTAATATATTCTTAAAAATTATATGAATATTATATTAAATTTAATCGGATAATCATAGATTTCTCTATGTTATTCTTTTGACATTTAGGGATCTAAAATAAAAATTTTGAACTTTTTGAGTTCATGATGTATGTTAGTCTATAGATTTTGTAAAATTTTGGACTGGTTATATTCTATCCCAAACTTAGTGTGTCTCTCCAAAACAATCTTGGTTATGAATACTTATTCCCATATTATGACTATCGATATTTTTTTTAGAATTTCAAGGTCAAAATAAATAAATTGTTCAACTGATGGAACATCCTGCGATGTTGTACTGCTATGAGAAGTACAGACCATTGATCAGAATCGATAATAGTGATTAATTTTGCTATTACTAATGTTTCTTTTCTTCAATTTTTTTGGGTTTCTCATCCGATATTGAATATTTCTATTGAAGTTTGACTATATCGAATTTATCCCATATAGGACTTCATTCAGGAAAAAACACTCTTTATCAAAGATATTTGTATATTGTAGGATCAAACCCAAACACTACTCTTTATTTTTTTTTCAAATTCCTATTCAAACTGTGAGTCTGTGATACTTCGGTTTTTAAATTCTCAAAACCAAACCAATCTAATTAAAATATACATTTATCGATTTGGTTGTTATCGGTTTTGGCTCGGTTATTCAATTATTAACTATACATAAACATAAAAGCAATGATATATTTAAAATGGAGAAAAAGTGACAACAATCTATTGGTAAAGAAAAATAGTTAGAACAACTAATATTATAAAACCTTCAATCACTAAATTTACTATGAAAAAATTTCAAAATGTACCATTTTGGCCTAGAAGAAAAAAATAGTGACGTTTCTAGTCCCTCAAAGAATTGTTATAAATATTCATATATATGAAATTAATAAGATAAATGTTCTCGTTTTGAGAATTTATACTCTCATAGTAGATTAAAAAATGAAAATTATTTTTATAAATAATGTATTAGGTATGTATAATTATAAAATATATGAATATAATTTTATCGGTTCAGTTATTTCTTCGATTTTTCGAACAATCCAAACCCAAATCAAATACTATCGATTTTTGAAAAATTAAAACCAAACCAAAATAAAATTCATTTGATTCAATTTTTCGGTTTGCATCGTTTTTTATCCAAACTGTAAACACCTCTACTTGTACATTTATATATTAATGATCTCTGTTTATTTAAATAATTATCTTAACATGCTTAATATACCTATATTCTAAGGAAAAAGTACTTGATAATTTTAGTAAGAATTCTTCATATATAATCAACTCATTTAACATATTAATTCATAAATCTAAAAATTGCAAATAGAGATCTTTTAAACAAACAAACAAAAAAAGAAACTTGTTGCTAGCTAAACTGGGGGTTTATACGGAGCTAATTGAAAACAGAAAAATTTACTATGTGAGATGGATTAATATGAGTTGAGTCTGAACTTGCTTCGCGCTAGCCTAGCGCATCATTTGTGTTTCAAAAAATGGAGGAACAGTTACTGCTTGTCTTCTCCAATTCTCTACATTTGCTTTCCAACCTGTAGTTGTACAATCAAACAACTTAGTAGGCCTTTAGAAATAAACTTGATAGAAATCTATTTAAAAAAAGAGTTTTTGACGTTGAAATAGAAATAAAAAGGGTTTTTTAAATTTGAAGATGTATTTGGACATATATATAACATGAGAAAAAAATTAAAATTTATGTGAATGAAAAAAGATATTTCACTTGAAAAACACACCATAAAAACTAACCAAAAAAACAGCGTAATATATAATCAGACAAGGGTTGCAAAAAAATTGTAGAACTATATTCATTATCGATCATAGGATCACTCTATAAATAGGTGACTTCTCTGTTCATTTTTACTAATAAAAAATATTATGTTATTAATTTCTAGCGAAAGACATTGTATAGGTTGGCACTGAAAATCAGGGTTCAAGTTATATGCGTTGTCAACTTATATTATTTATACTCTTCAAAAATATTGTCGGGTGCGCATCAACTCTTCTAAATATAGAATATTTTAAAAAGATCCTATACGAGCACAACAATATTTTAAGAAGTTTGAACTGTCAGCTCGTATAAGTTAAACTTTGATTTTCACTTCCTGAACGTTTAATTATAATCATATATTTCTCAGACTCACAAATGGTGTTGTTGGATATGTGTCACATCTTTCAAAGATGCATATTTTAAAAAATCCAACACAAATACATCAACATTTTTGAAGCAATATAACAGTGTCGATGCATATAACTTAAACTCTGATCATCACTATATGAAAGTTTTTAAGTAATTACCAATGGTGGTATCAGCTCCATGGTGTTTAAGTTCTCTATGCTCTTGGCAAATTGCACAAAAACAGCAGAAGCCATGTACTATATTATCTTTACAATCTTCCTTTGGCAAAGCTAACAATTTTCTAAGTTTGGATCTGTAATGACATCCATAACCACCTTGGCAACATATTGAGCACAACAAGAAGTAAATTGTAGTTGCTTTAACACAAGCTGCAAGAAAGAAAGAAAAAATGAGAAAGAAAATAAAGGGGTAATTCACAAATAGACATTATTGAAATTTCGATTTTCAAATTTCACAAATAAAATTTTGGAAAAAATACCTAATTAAATTTCTTTATTTATCATATTTTTCGTTATTCTCTCCCATACTTAAAAATTTCAAAATTTCTTCTTTTCATCCGGTACATTAACTCAATAATCCGGATACATTAAATTCTGATTTATAAACTATCTCTACGTTTAATGTATCATGCTTTAGATGTTATCTGCTGATACTTAAAAATCTCAATTTGTTAATAATTTTTATATTCAAAACTGAATAAATATATGTTCGAAGTTATCATATTTTTTTAAAAAAAATCTATAAATTAAAAAAAATAATAAATAAATAATAAACTCTTTACGCTATCTGATTTCTAATAATTCTAAACGAACTACTAAAATTTTTGGCATTCTAGAGTTTTGCCAAGTAATGTGGGCTTTCTAACAGCCCAGACCTCACACGTGCATATATTGTCCGCTTTGCCAGCCATGGGTCGCCCATGCACCAGCGCACGGTTTTGTTTCTCCC
>JAOTQJ010000102.1:25325387-25352871 GCA_025642045.1 Solanum sejunctum
GCATGAAATATAGATCTCTCCTTGGTACATAAAGGCATTCACCAACTCCGACACAATTATTAACCATGACTCCACTTTTGTATATGTTTATATGATTCCATACATAGTACCTTCAAACCTGCCTAGATACTTGGACACTAAGTTACATGAGTTTCTGCCACAAAATAAAGTTCACAAGTTATTCCAATTCATATGCATTTTATTATTTACGTAACGTACTCTTTTTACAGTTATGTTATCCTGTGTGATTATCCACACGTCACATGTTACATATACAGTCTTACAACTCCAATATTATGACCACTAAAAGAATCATCTCAAAGGTAATTGAAAGATAAAGTATACAATTTTGACGGGTGATAACCCAAGGGGGTTCGTGAAGAACCTAGCATAGGGACGATCCCGATACAGTTTTGATGGGTGGTACCCCAAGGGGGTTCATACAGAACCTGGCATAGGGACGATCCCAATACAATTTTGATGGGTGATAGCCCGAGGGGGTTCATACAGAACCTGGCATATGGACGATCCCGATACAGTTACCACTGATCAGTTGGTCATATGATTATAGTTGTGCACAGATTTTACAGTACGAATTTTACAGTAAAGGTAAAGTGATACAAATGACATAAAGTAAATGATTCCACAATATAACTAAGGGTGGTCCTTGATCTTCCACAAATGCATGATTTCATTTGAGTTGTTACTTTACATACAGTATATCTTGCCTTATATACTCAGTATATTATTCCATACTGACATCTCTTACAGGGGACCTGTATTTCATGCTGTAGGTACAAGTGCTAGTAGATCTCCCCAGTAGGAGTACAGGATATTCAGTTGCTGTCATCAAGCTCCAGGATGCTTTGGGGCTTTGTACATGTCTAGAGCTTACATGTTTTTATTGCACAGTTTGTTGAGGCGGAGCCTGTCCCGACCCTTGTTAGACGTTTTTCTTTATTTAGAGGCTTTGTAAACTATGTAAAGCACAGTGAAGTCATATCTCGCACTTTAGACAGCGTGGCCCCAACGACCCAGTCATATACATTTTTTTTTGACTTGTTATCACTGTTTATCTGTTTAAAGACATGTCAAACGTAGAAACCCCTTATAATATGTACAAAACGCATATAGTTACAGGTTGATTCTCCCAAGCCTTATTGGCAACGGGTGTCGATCCGCCCTACGGGATTTTGGGGCGTGACAGGAGGGCCCAACAACTTCATACACAAAGTCATCTAAAGTCCTACATTTAAAATATGTCACTGCCTTAAATTTAGCAATGCCAAATTATAGCACAACCCCATTCAAACTAAAAGTGAACAACTCTTTTTGATTACTAGATACCTCCTTAATAACTAAGTGTTGTATGAGCTGCGATTGCACTTGCGGGCTTGGAGATAAATCAAAAAGATACCCAAAAGGCAATTATTTGAACAGATCAGCAAATTCAATTTTTTCAAATGCTTGAATATCTTACCAATGGCTTTGAAATTTATGTAATTAAGTCATCTAGCATTTTTTCGTGTCACCTAAAAATACCAAAAAAATACAAGAAAACAAAAGTATGGACATTAACAAAAATAATATAACTTTAGCGGTATGATAAAAACAACAGTTTAAGAACTTAGAAGAATAAAATTATAAAAAATAGGCATGTGCATAGATAAAAGGAACAAACTAACCCTTAAGAATAAGAATATTTTTTTTTAACTTTCACTGAAATGCTGTGACAAAATTAACATGTTCTATACAACCAACAACAACAGGATAAATGATAATGATTGAAACTGCTAAATGCACAGTGCTAAATTTACTACTAAAATAATACATTTATTGTGCTTGCATAATTAATAAAATAAAATAAAAAATAAAAATATCCAACATAATTTATATAACACTAGTTAACATACTTTACACCCATAGAAATCACTATGAAAAACCCTAAAATTCAAATAACCTAAGTACACCAACTACACGCCAAAACACATATTTAAAAAAAAAATAATATAAATGATGTTGAGCAACAATTACAATATCAACTTGTTAAACATTACTCAAACAAATAACATCAGCTTACAAACAACTAGGGTCAAATGAGCAAGGATGGAAAGTTGACAAATTTGATGTTACTATATTTTGGCAAATATAAGAATTTAATATTTTAAGAAGAAAAAAACAAAGCATTCACACAAAGAAATAACTGATCATAAACTTTTTTAAAAAAGTGCAACAAAATAATTTATCATGATTATTACCAAAATTAGTACAAAAAAATTAAAATAAAGTCAAATCACCGACATTGCTAAAAACTCTAATTTTCAATAACAAAATCCAACCAAAAAGAAAAGATTATGTCAAGAACAACATCATATTATCATTGGGGATGTTACTAAAACAAGGAATAAAAGTATATACAATTTTCAAAGAAACATATGAATCATATTTTAAATCAATAAATTAAACTATTAAAATACAATGAAAAAAGAAGATTACGTATCAATATCATCATCTTCAGAAATCTATGAAAAATTATCATAATTTCAAGCATAACCCATATCTTTCTCCGAAAAAAAAATACTTAAACAAGACAATATAATTGTCATACAAAATCCTAAAAATATTAACATAATGCTACTGTAACAATACCACCATGCTAACGTGATATTATACAAAATAAAAAGCACAACCAGCTCATATCAAGAAAAAAAATAATGGCAAAATAAAAAGTTACGTACTTTTAAAGATTTCTTTGAATTTTTCTTCATAACCTTCTTAGCCTTTAACTCTTCACCTTTATCAATTTTGGAAGACGGAACACTCTGACATTAAAAAAAATTAAAAATTATAATTGAGATTCAGAAAAAAAACATGAACATATATAATAAAAAATAACTTTCAGCCCCAAAAATATAAATATAATATCTTTCTTTTTACATTGTCGAAATTTGAAATCTGATTCAACCGATTTCTTTTCATCATTGATAATTCCTCTTCAAAATCACTATCCCTTGGTAAATCAATTTTGTCTTTAATTTCCTCTTCAAGGATGTGACTGCACCTTCTTCAAACTTTTTTCTTCGCGATCTCTACAATCACCGCGCTAGGTTTCGTCCATCTTTAGGCTTCACCCTTATAGCAAAGGAATTTTTCTCGACTACATGAACTTTTTCTTTTCTTTTCCTCGACACCAACGTCGCTGCACCTTCTTCGATTATTTTTTCTTCCAAAGAATCAAAAATAGTAACACTGAAGTTGCCTCCCAGTTAACGTTTATCCAGTGTAGGAGTAGTAAACAATCCAATGTTAAATGTCAATCTAGAGCATGCCATGAAGGTGCTACCCAAATTAATAGTGTCTATATTTAAACGCGAACTTTTCCTAACGAAAATTTTTTCTCCACCTATAGTCATATCAAAGAAGAAACACTGACTAACGATGGAAAAAATAAAATAAAAATAGATAAGATGAATAGACTAACAAAATCCAAAACAAAAATGTATATCAACCATAAAAAAAAATAAAAATTGAATGAATAGCAAGAGAATGAAGAAAAAAGACGAAAGGATTTTTGAAAAATACAACAGCTCTTCAACCCAGAAAAGAAAACATAATCGACATAGAAAACATAAAAATTAAATAAAGATCCATTCAAACTCAGATAATGAATTGCCTTTTTTTAGTTAATAGTACACATGAAAAGTCTTTTCGCTTTTTTATATATATATTATTTAATGTATTCTGGTACGTGCAAAATGGACAAAAAAATAAACTAAAAAATAAAAATTTCTGACACATGTCATTCAATGTTTATTATACAATTATATATATATATATATATCACTTAGTACATCCAAAGTTGATGATAATAAATCCAAAAAAAAAAAAAAATCTCTAACACATGCATAGTCTAACATTTATTACTCCTCTCCCCCGAGAAAAAATTCAACGAATATAAATATAAATATAATATTTTTTGGCCAAAAATATATCATACATAAATTAAAAATTAAAAACATAAATCATGTCTATCATATATCATTTTAGCATTAAATATTTGTACTTTACACTAAAAAATAAATAAAAATATATAATTTTTTACATAATTTATGAAATCTTCAATATAAAAAAATATATTTTCAAAAAAAAATATATAAAAAGAATCATAAAATTTAAAATAATATCATTATAAATAAAACATAAAAAATATAAATATTTTAAAATAATCGTATTTTTTGTAATTTATCCTCTTGAAATACCTACTCAAGCAATTTTTCCTTATATTTTTGTTGTCCCAGAAAAGTCACTAAAGTTGTCATATTTATCTTACAAAGTAATAATTACTAGAAAGACCCTTGAATTTAGGCTTTAATCAAAATACTCCTTACTAGTTAACAATACAGAGTATTTTAATGTTTCATGTTAAAAAATAAAGACTATTTTAATTTAAAACTCAAAATTGAGGGGCTATTTTGAACATGTTATGTCACTTTAAAGGGGCTTTTAGCAATAGTGATTTTATTGGGATAAAAAACATTAATGACTTTACTAGATAATTTGAGAAATTAACTCTTCAGTGATCCAATTAAATGACTCAACTCAACTTCTCTCATAATGGTTACATCTATAATCCTATACTATTTTTTTTCTCCTGTAGTTGGCTTAATTCTTTGAAAACATAAGGGTCGAATCCAAATCGTTATTAAAGAAAATGAAAAAAATAGTAGTACGGTATATATAAGCAGGAGCATGACAAATGAATAGGAAAAACTATAGAAATTTGTATATGGTCGGTGAAATTTTATTTTGTATCCCTGAAGACGTCGCTAAAGCATGCTCAGCTAGCTATCTGCTCTAACTAATTAGTCTTCCATTTGCCATATGCATATTTGGACCACCTATCGCACGCGCAATGTATAATTATATATTTGGGAAACAATTTAAAGAATTAAATTTTCCAGTTACCCTGTTGTAGGGATTTACACCTACAAATTCTTAATAAATGGAGTATTCAACAAAATCGTACTTTGAGATCATAATATATAATTTTAAATCACTATATAATGTATATGAAAAGAAGTTTATGTTAGACGTCTTTTTATTTTTTATTATATAAAAGTCGAAGGTTCATCATTATATGAGAAGAAGTTTATGTTAGGTATTTTTTTATTTTTTATTATATAAAAGTCGAAGGACTAAGATGAACGGAAAAAATTTAAAAAAGAAAATGAATTAAACCTCTGCCAAGCGTTTAAAGTTCAAATAGCTCAGAATTCAGATGGTCTGCTAAAATTCCTAGGGTTAGAGAAAACTCAAGTTTATAAGCGAGGAGACAAGATACATGAAAGTGCAACTCACCCATTCCTATTCCTTGATTTTCTTGAAGATGTAATTTCTTAAGATTACTTTTTTATTTTTACTTATCAATTTAGATTTTATATGCTCTTAAGAAATAATGATTAATATGAGAATTTTTCTATAATATTTATATTAATCGATATTCAGTATTAAGTATTTTAAAAGTATAATAATTGATACTAAAAATAAAATTAATCTTTTAATCTATTATATATAATAAATATAACTAAAATATATTTTTAAAATAATTAACAAGTAAAATTAAAAGTCAAATAGAAAAAGGAGTATTATATAGTGGCCCAGAACGTCGAAATAAATGTTGATATTGCCTAATCAGCTTGGAACGTGGACGCTATGGTGTCCCTTAGACCTTAGTTTTCACTTTATTTGACGTGTGTGATGTTTAACTAGACACATCATTTTAAAAAATAGAGATTTTTTTGGATATTCATGACTTATTTATAGATAGAGTGTGTCTATTTATCTATTTATATATAACTATATGAAAAATATTTTAAAATATTTTTAAATTATATAAGATCGAATGATAAGATCTCAACTAATAATTTAATTTAAAATATCCATTCATTAATAATTTAATTTAAAAATATTATTATTATTGTATTACTTAATAGATGAAAATGTCATTTTTTAAAAATTATGCTACTTCTCTAAACACATTTTATTTTTAATAAAAGATTATTTTTAAAGAATTCTATTCGTATTTTCTTTCTTTTAATTTCACTTTAATTAATAAATAAGTAAAAAATAATCTTTCTATTTTTCTTTTCTCATTTTATCAATTAAAATAAAATATTTCATATAATTTTGTAACTGCATATACAAAATCACAGTAGCTTCATTATTAATTTTATTTTGATAATGATAAAGTAAAATATAAAATCTTAATTTTTTGACTTGATAATGAAAAGAGAGAATATATGTATTTTGGGAAGAAGATTTGCACATGGTCCATAAGGATGGCATCATTGGCCTCCGATCCAAGGCCTAGGTGGTCCTCTCCCTCTCTGTGATAGACTGTCTGCCTCAAGCAAGCAGCCAATCCTGAGAAAGTGATACGTCTTCCACCCATCTCTCTTTTTCCCTTACACATGCATTAGCATTACTACTTATACTATATTGGAAAATAAAAGATAATTATTTCATACAGTATATGTCTATGCTACTAGTAAAACAGACCTGGTCCCCGTTCTAATTCAATATCCAACCTACCTACCTAGCCTCCTTAGTTAATAGTAATAGTTTATTTGATCATAATTATGAGATTAATGTGAATGTGATCCATGTATAGAGTAAAGGAATCTTAGGAAAATAGTAGGTACCAGCTAGTCCCCTAGCAGGCGCAGGATCGACTTCACTCCATTTGCTAACTAATTAAATTAATTAGCATTGTACGGATTCATTTATGTGTAGTGACAGCAAGTCAATAATCCAAATCCTGTTTATTGAATACGAAAATGTTAGTTGACGTCTACGTCTTTGTGCCTTATTATATAACCATTTGCAAATACTGCTACCCAACTATCATAAATAATCAATACTATCTGATCCTAATAATACACCACAGTGATGTGCAACTATCTCCCTAATCTTAATGCCTACGCATGATAATACGCCGCCCTCCCCCCAAAAAGTTACTATACTACAAAATCACAAAAAAAAGAAAATTAAAGTGAAAACAAACAAGACGAGGCTAGTGCCTTTAATTAGGATAATATCAGAAACTCGTGCTTTACCAAACAGCTGGCCTTGCCGTGGGCCTAAATGCAAAAAACGAAGGATTATTTGCAGTTTTACCCATTATTTTATGTTAAGTCTCTAAAATTTTACCTCAAAACAATTAATTTTTTAAAGTTATGTTTTGTATTCTTAAACAACATTCCATTTGAAGACCAATCCATCATATTTCATAAGTTTGATGGCTACGGACAAAAATTAAGATCAATTTATTTTAAAAATAAAATAGTAAGATTTTTAGTTATACACTTTTACTTATTATATATTGCATCTTTACGACTCAATTGAGTAAGATTATTTTAATTTTTAAAATTATAAATTTAAATATTTGAAATTATGTAAAAAAGATTACTGTAAATTAAAATTTTTCTTACATTGATATGATGAAAAAATACAGAATGTTGGTCAAATTTCAAGCAATTTGACTCTGGAACAAAGAAACGTAATAAGTAAAAGTGATGATGGGAATAAAGACTAATTCATTTAATAGGAAATCATGCAACTAAATGAAAAGAACACACTTCTGTTAATGACATGTTTGACCAAACTTTTGACGGTTAAAAATGCTTATTACTCCCCCTTTTCATTCTTACTTATTCATTGTTTAAAAATAAATTTTCACTTTTACTTGTCTCTTTTAATATACTAAGAAAAAATTATTAATTTTTTAGATCATACTTTTTGCATTATTTACTTATTCTCTGAATTATTTTTCAAGACCTTATATTAAACATTATGAATTAACATGACTACTGTGATAAAATAGTCATATCAATAATTGTTTTCTCAATATTATGCTAAAGTTAAATGTGATAAGTAAAAATGAATAGAGAAAATATTAAAAAATAAGGGTGTTTGATCAAACTTTTAGGAGAGAAATATTTTTTCAACGAGTAGCAAAAATAACATTTTAGAAGCTGAAAAATTAGCCTATCTTCAAAAATACAAATGAGAGACACATAGTAAGAAGCATTTTTAAAAAGGTTGATCAATCAATACTTACTGCTCAAAAGTATATTGCAAATAAACTAATTTGAGAAAGTTTGACCCAACATGCTGGTACTGTATTAATAATTAGGTTATACTGATAGCTCACGATCTACACGGTTTGATTTGGGTCAATTTTTATCAAAATAAATAAATAAATTTAGTCAGTTTTATATTATTTAAATCAAATTACATTTATCAATTTGGTTATTCTTGATTTATTCCATTATTAATCATATATAAATATATATACTCTCTTTTTTCTACTATTATTTTTGAACATCTAACAATCAAGTGACAAAATTTTTTATCAGGTAAATATAATATCATTTTGACAAAACATATTTAGAATAAATTAAATATATTTAATTGTGCAATAACTTAATTAGAACGAAAAACTTTTAATGTGAATGCAGTGAACATAAGATATATTATATGTAATCTAAAAAACTCGAAAGGTAAAGGTTCTTGAAAGTCTCTGAAGTTTGCAATTCATGATTCATAAATGAAATGTAAGCTGAATTCTAGTCTCTCTGTGTATCAGAATTCCTTGCAAGTTCATTGTCTGAGGTGTTCTTTACATAGTGAATCACTTCATGAATTAGAAGTCCCTAATTTAACACACTTCTTTGAAGTTATTTACAATATGATTTATGACTCGTAAATTAGTAAATGAGCACGAATCTGAATTTTCTTTATCATTTTTAAGCAGTTACGGAGGAAGATCAACTATAAGAATAAGATATATAAACAACAGAAATTGTCTTCTTCAACCAACAACTTCACATCAAACATCAAATTTCTTCAATTCTATGCTTTAAAACCAACTGCCCACTGTCCCATAACTTACTCTACTTCTATTTTGATACAATGCAAATGAATTTTTTTTTTTAATGCTCATTCGTTGTGGGATTCAAAAACTGAAATTTAAGTTTTTAGGCAACCATAACGACGATATGACACCTCAGACTTACAATAGTGAGTAGAGTTACCTTGATTAAAGAGTTGGAGTCAATTTGAGGAAGTTGCGCCGTGTGTGTGCTCGGGCACCATATCAAGGAGTATATGGTGGGGGAAATTGATAGTGAGGAGCTTAACAGTTATGTATATGGGAGTTACGAGCAGAGAAAGGAAAGTGGGGAGTGAAAGGTAAAGTTTGATTTTACGTTTGATATCTAAGCAGAAGACCATGACCGTAGATGGAATTTACGTTCCAAAACACGACCCAAGGAAGGTTCAAGGTTATGAAGCCTTTCTAAGGTACGCATATAAAAATCAATTCTAAATTTATTTATGGATCGTGCATCTATTTTTTTTCACCTTACAATTGTACTTTGAACCGTAAATCAAAATAGTGAACGTCTATTTCGTCATGAAAAAATCTTGAGACTTCTTTTGATCAAAATTTTTAAAATTTTCTTTCTTATCAACGTTATATTTTTCGTCTTACACCACAATACACATCAAATTAAAAAGTAAAAGATCTATCCTACAAAATTGGAAAACCTGAGTTGTTTTTCAAGTAGTGATTCATTTGATGTCACGATACGCAAATACCACCCTTTTAATTAGCGCTTCATTTATTATGATGGAATTACGAAAGTCACAACATCAACAATTCATATTCTGAATTAGAAAAGGTGGGAGAATACAAAAACAAATTAGGTAGCGCATACAGGATAACCAAATAACCCACCAGCCACTCATTATGACCTTGCAAATTTTGAAGAGGTTTGATTTTTATCCAGCAAGAAGAAATCAGAATTGACTGCTTTTGCTTTTGTTATTTTCCTGGACTTTTCTTTTGGGGTTTTTCATTTTTATAAATAAATTTTGGTGAAAACATATTTCCATTAAATAATAATAGATTATGTATATTTAACTTTTTAAAAGATTACAATTCATTGATTCCTTTAATATTTGTTGAACAAAATGAAATTCCAACCCAATTTGATTAGTTGGATGTGATTCTATTTTTCATTTTTTATCTACATCATAAACACCACTACCGGTAGCTGTGATGAATTATTTTGGTACTTCCCCTATTCTCATTTGCTCCTTAGTTAAAAAAAAAAAAAGAGTAAAAGTTTAGAGAGAGAACTTAATTATTGTATTGTAGCAGGAGTAAAATAAAAAGTAGTCATAAGAGTGTGGAATTGCAATTTAGTTTGGACGGTAGCAGTCTGATGAGAAGGACGAGCTCACATGAACCCAACCATATAATTCGTGGGCCCCGTCCATCCTTTCCCCGACCCAACAAGTACGCTCTCTCCCACGCAGCGAATGAACTGATCGGGAGGAAAGTCTAAAAGAGAATAACTAGAATGAAATTTACCTAACTTAAAAAAGAAGATTCCACCCACTTAAACAAATTACCCACGTACCTTGTCATCCACTCTCTTTCTTGCTTTCTTTCTCTCTCACACACACAAAAAGAAAGAGAAGGAGAAGGAGGCCGCTTTTGAATCTGACTACTCTCAAATGGGTGATGATTAATGAGAGTCATCACGGTCTCTTTGAGTCTCTCCGGACAACAAACAAAGAAAGCACTCACCCGCATATTTACTTTCTAATTTCTGTATTCTCGTTTATGGAAGGATATTCTTTCAACCCTAGTTCCAGCTCCTAACAATCGGACCTACAGTAATATAACCAAGAACCATATATAGTACTGGAAGCACTCGCTTTTGGGACCTTGTATCACATATTCTCTAATTAGATCTATGCCTCGGACAAGTGCGGCCGTCGACGGTATTAGATGATGAATTTCTTCCCAGGTGGACGTGGCTTCAACGATCAAGGCTCCTCAAAAGGTACACGCCCATTTTCTTCTTCTTCTTCTTCCAGCCAGAAGATTCTAGTTCCTTTCTCCTATCAGCAAAGAAGTTGGTTAAGCAGCACCACCAATAATGGTGAAGATAGTACTGATCTCGTGATGATGGATACTCGTCCCAGCGCAAATCTTTCTGAGGGAGACCCTGCAGATGAAAATCATGATCTAGGAGTTGGTGAAAGTAATACGATTGACCGAGAACATATGTTCGATAAGGTAGTCACTCCCAGTGACGTCGGCAAGCTCAATCGGTTAGTCATCCCCAAACAGCATGCCGAAAAGTATTTTCCTCTGGATTCCTCTACCAACGAGAAAGGTCTCCTTCTCAATTTCGAAGACAGGAATGGAAAGCCTTGGCGCTTCAGATATTCCTACTGGAATAGCAGTCAAAGCTATGTAATGACCAAAGGTTGGAGCCGCTTCGTGAAGGAGAAGAAGCTCGATGCCGGGGATATTGTCTCATTTCAGCGTGGAATCGGCGAATTGGGCAAGGATCGTCTCTTCATCGACTGGAGGCGCCGCCCAGACGCCACCGACCATATCCACTACACACACTTCACGAATCATCCGCCGCTTTCACACCATAATAATTTCTACCGCTCCAATATTCAGCACCCAGCTGCTGCTGCTTGGAATAGTCCTCTCTTTTTGCAGCCGCCTCTTCCTTCTGACCATTCACATTTACATTCCCGTCTGATGCTGGAACCTGCAGCTGGAAGCATGTCTCATCATCATCAGCAATCTTATCCTCCGCATAGCTACAGCACATATGGATCCGGTCCTAATTATTACTACGACACTTGTAATTTCAACAACAGCAGTACAACCGTGGTAAATGGAAACCCTCGTCCAAGCGGGTCGGTAGTTTATCTCAGCTCGGGGTCAGCCCAAGTCCCACAACAGGCTGGGTTAATGCAAAGAGGTCATAATAGTAGCAGTGTTGGAGGGATTGGCAGGACTGTAGAGCCACTGGTGTTTGACTCGGTACCGATTGTCCAAGGCAAGGCAGCAGCAAAGCGACTTAGGCTGTTTGGAGTGAATATGGACTGTCTCATCTCGGACTCGGATGAATCATGTGAAATCATGTCCTCATCCTCTTCCTTGCCTAATCCAGCAACTTGTTCTCATGTCCCCCAATTTTCATCATCACCATTCAAGACTTTTAACAACTACGATGCCAACCCGCCGGCAGCCAACGAAGAAGAATCGTTCGACAAAGGCAAGGCATCCATGTCCTTGAATTTGGATATTTGATTATAATTCCCCAATTGTAAATTGAAGATAATTAGATTGATTTGTGGAACGGGTCATCCCGCACAAAGAAAACCCGCTGGGTACCTCCTCCGGGCTTCAGAATGTCCAAGTTGTATTTGTGTAATAATACTCTAATAGAGATTATGAGATACTTTGCAAATACTAGTAAAATATCACACTATAGCTGGTTATTTTATGTTTGAATTTCCAAAGTAATGTGTCATGCATTATTTTAGTGATTAAAAACAAGAGAAAAAGAACCTTATAACTTCAATTCATAAATATGTTTCCTTAATTATCTCTCTCTAACAAACTTTGCTGTATTGATTTCCCAGCTATATATCTAGTACGTAGCAGTGTGGGAATGCATAACTAGCTCCTCTCAGCGTCAGTCAGGCTAATGAATGATGGGATCGGAAGGGAATTAACAAAAGTCGTGCTTTCTTTTTCAAGAATAAATTTTGTTTTTATTATCTTTGATAGGTTGTTGTTCTTGTCGTTGCTTCGTTGGGCATGCCCCCCAGGTACTCCGATTGCTGCACATCTAGCTAGCTAGCTAGCTTTTATAAAAGGTACGTACATAACATTTCATCTTGACTAACTTGGCCATTTATCATCAACTGATCATGCGAGCTCCTACTTCTAAAAATGCTTCTACTAGTATGTGTATATAAATCATCATTTTTCAAACCTTCTTCCTGTTAGATCTATATGTATGCCTTTTCTATTCTAAAAAGCTATGTGCCTCAGCCCAAACGGTTTCCATTTATTTGTTTGAAAATTCAGTGGTACTCCTATATATCCACAACTAACCCCTCTTCTAAATTGTCTCCTTTCTTTAAACAATTAATTGTTAGGTTCAATGTATAATGGGTGAATGAATAATGATACAGTGTATAAAGGTTGGTGTATTGAAAAAAATGTAAAGTTGCAACAATGAATGAGTTCATGTCATTCATGAACATTCATGCAACCTTTTGTATTTCTTTCCTCTACTATACATGAATCATTATACCATCCTATTGGCTATAAATATCTGAAGCCTTCCGGGTAGAACTTAAGAGAAAAACAAAGGAACTTTTGGTAGAAAGGTTTAAAACAAGTTTCAAAAGGAAAAGTATTGTTTCGAAAAATTCAAGTGTGATTACAAGCCGTTGAGTGGTTCGCTGCATAACACATTTGAGGTACCAGTTTTTATTGTTATGAGTCATTTTATCCTGGGAGGATATATTCTATAACCTCGGGTACTACTTGATGAGAATAATTTTCTTAAGGAAACTCTGTGAATTCAGAGGACTTGACTTCTCTCTCCTTTTATCTAGTTGAATGTTCTTGAAATTGATTTAACTTCACATTGAATACTACATTAATTATATAAAATTTGTATGAAGTTATTTCTTTGAAAAAATTAGAATTTGTACTTAACAATTATCATTATTATTTAAGGAAATACCATTAATTAGCTGCCTCTAGCATAATTGTTGGTTTTTGTCTTTCTGAGTAGTGAACACACCTTAAAGATTACTACGCGATATATATATATATATATATATCACAACTCACGGTTTGTCATCCTATCAATTTTGGAGCTTGGAATATATACAGGATTTTGCTTGCCGGTTTGATATTCAAAGTAAGCACTGTCTTAGGTAATTCCTCTTTATTCATTTTATGATGCACGAGTGTATTACTCCTTTAGTTTCATCTTTGACGGGTGCATGTGGAGTTTAAGAAAGAGTTAATGCACATATCACAAGTACATTAAGAACTTGCAACTTAAGCATATACTATGTTATATCGTATTTTGTATGAATATAAGAGCATGTCAAATGTCAAGTGTAATGTTAAAATAAATTTCCAAAAATATTGAAGGATGTCATTCCAGTTTTATAACCTATTGTTAGTCTTACAAATTACTCCCTTCATTTCAAAATAAGTAAATTGTTGAGGCGTTATAATTCAAATTAACTTTCAATCTTTAAGAATAATTTTAGAATTTTCTTTCATTTTTATCCTTCATTTGAATTTCTTCTGTGATGAATTTAAGAAATTTTAATGGGTAAATAGTATTGGGAGTAATTATCATAATCAATATTTAGTCATTCTAAAGAGTTACTCCCTTTGTTTATCTTTACTTATAGTAAATGACAGAGATAGTTTACCAAATCACCTTTTGAATATAATAAATATAATATCTTGAAAAATATTATAGAAAAATTACTACAATTAATGATAAAGGTAAATTAGGAATTAAGTGTAAAATTATTTTTTGATTTTATAAAGTGGATAAATATTGTTAGATATTTCAAAATGATATAGTGGATAAGTAAAAATGGACGGAGAGAGTATCTCAGAGAGAGTATTTAAGAATAATTAAAAAGGGTAAAAATAGAAAATAATGTCTAATTAAATCCTTATGTTCTTTTTCTAATACTCCAACAATTTACTTATTTTAAAATAAAGAGAATAATTAATTATCGATCATGATATTAAATCCAAATCATATTTAATCATAATTTCTCTTATTCTCTAAATCTAGTGACGTCCTAACCTTAAGATTTCTAGGTACATCAATATAGTGTTTGTAGACGGTGGTGTCATGCTTGCAGACAGTGTTGTTACATGATTCTTCTACACAATTAGTAATGGGAACTAGCTTTCGCTTGCTAAAAGAGAGAAGTAGATTTTAGGTAAGTAAAACCCAGCTAAGTGGATATATCAGGATGACTAAGGACATATACGATGGAGCCAAAACTCTGGTTAGAACGGTGGGAGGAGATTCCAAATATTTTCCTGTTGAGATGGGACTCCATTAGGGTTCTGCGCTGAACCCTTTCTTGTTTGTCTTGGTGATGGACGAGCTGACGCGACCTTTACAGGAAGAAGTACCTTGTGTATGCTATTTGTGGACAACATAGTATTAATAGATGAGTCTCGAACTAAAGTTAATGAAAAGTTGGAGGCCTGAAGGCACGCCTTAGAGTCCAAAGGCTTCAAATTGAGTAGGACCAAAACTGAATACTTGGAGTGCAAATTCAGCGTTGAGAGGAAGGAAGAAAACTCTGAGGTAAGGCTTGTCACCCAACCTATCCCCCAGAGGAATACGTTTAAGTATCTAGGGTCCATCATTCAGAGTAGTGGCGATATCAATGATGATGTCACTCATCGCATTGGGGCAGCTTGGACTAAATAGAGACTGGCCTCTGGGGTATTGTGTGACAAAAAGATACCACCCAAACTTAAAGGTCAGTTCTACAGAATAGTGGTTAGACCAGCGTTGCTGTATAGGGTAGAGTGTTGGCCAATTAAAAGCATACATGTTCAAAAGATGCATGTCGCAGAGATGAGTATGTTGAGATGGATGTGTGGTCACACCAGGAGTGACAAGATTAGGAACAAGGCTATTCGGGAGAAACTGGAGGTGGCCTCGGTAGGTGTAAATATGAGGGAAGCGAGACTGCGATAGTTCAGACATGTGCAGAGAAGGAGCATCGATGCTCCTGTTAGGAGGTACGAGAGCTTAGTGGTGGGAGCGATTCGAAGGGGTAGAGGTAGACCAAAGAAGAACTGTGGGGAGTTTATCAGACAGGATATGACGTAACTCAACCTCACTGAGGACATTACCTTAGATAGAAAAGAGTGGAGGACGCTGATTAGAGTAGCGGGCTAAGTTCCTCTCCCTCTTCTTCTTCTTCTTCCTCCTTGTTTTTCTTCTGTTTTTCTTCTTCGACTTCTTCTCCGTCGCCTCCTTATTATTGTTAGTGGTATTTGTACTTTCTCTACTATTAATATTCCTTTTTCTCTTCATTGCCTGTATGATATGTGTTAGTTTATCATAGTAACATACTGTCACGTGCTATTCATCGCTAGTTGCTCCTATTGTCCCTTTCCCTTTACTTATATTTCTTTTATCATATCTAGTTATTTTTGCTTCTGGGCTTTGAGTTGAGGGTTTTAGGAAACAACCTCTCTACTTCTATGCGGTAATGGTAGGTCTGCGTACAATCTACCCTCCCTAGACCCCACTTATGGGATTTTACTGGATATGTTGTTGTTTAGTCATAATATGAATAACTTGTAAGAGACAGGATAACAGCACTTGAGTAGCTCATAAGCATGCTTGACTTCTAATAGTGAGCCTAACTTAAACATGAGAATTGATAACAATCATACATGATCCCTTGCTTTAACATGAATGGCTCACAAGAGGTAATAATCTTGAAATAGGGCTCAACTTGATACGTGCAACATCATAGATTCTTTTCATGAATTCAATAAATGCTTGAAAGTCCTTAATTATCATGAAGTCACTTGACTTATAAATCATGTAATAGATCATCAATAACTTGAGAATTCTTGTCATGATATTTTATCAAACACTTGGTGGGTTCGTAATGCTTATTCAAAATCATGCAATTCAAGAGTGAAATAGTATGAATAAACTCAATCCAACTCAACCCAAAACATTTAGTAAAACCTTCATGTAGGGTACCTTGAAATCCATCATCAAAACTCATAATAGATCATAGTTTCATAACTCAAAACATGCATAGTCTCAATTGACACAGATCAACTCATAATGTAAGTTTAAAATAGATACCTATGCATAATCAACAATACTTTGATAAAAATCCAACATAATTTATATTCATAATCTATAATAAGAGATACTCATAGATGATACAACTTGAAAACATGCAGTTTTCATAAAAAAAGGAAGATTGGGCTCCACGGGTGAAAGGATCCAATGAATGAAACTCACATACCTCAAACTTGGGTTTTCTTGAGATGAGTTTAAAGGAAACTAAGAGCTTGAAGTGAATTCTTGAGTTCCAAAGTTAAGCTTGAAATCCTTGAATTTGGTATGAAATATTTGGTTAAGTCTTGGAGAGGTTTTTGTGAGGGTTTTGAGTAATATAGAGTTGAAAAATGGCTTGGGCTATGACCCCAATGCCTTTGGGTGCATAGGAAAAACTAAGAAAAAGTTGTACTAGTGCGCATCTTGTCTACGGCGCAGACCAAATGCGAAGGACAAAATTGTACTTCTCCGCAGCTCTTGTGCATCGCAACCAGGGTGCGGACGCCTTTTGAAATTCTAAAATTAGCAAAAATTATTTTTCGCTGTGGGTCCTCTAAAATCCAGATTATACCCATTGCTCACTCAATTGTGCCCCATAATCGAGAATATGAAGTTGAATTTTTTATATCATGCATGGATTTTAAGATATATAAACATTATGATTATGGGCATTTCGAAGCACATTTTGGGGCATTTCAATATATCCCCCTTGAAATCATTTGTCCCTGAATGTCAAAGAAACGTGCATAAGAGAAGTACTCATAAAGATTTTAGCCCGATATGAATGCAACAAATGCATTTAAATATCATTTTCAAAAGTCTCAACATTAGTGTCAAAAATTACTATAAACTTGATACCATGAACGCGAATGCATGCAAAATGACATAAGAGTTAAAACTTAAGAATTGAAATCATATAGGGGACTTAAATTAGTACCTTCAGCTTGAGTAAAGTGGAATAGATATGGATATCGCTTTCTCATGTCCACCTCGACTTCCCATGTGGCACTTTCAACTTGTTGGTTCCTCCAAAGGACCTTGATGGAAGCTACATCTTTGTTTCTCAACCACTTCACTTATCTATACAAAATCTCTAGCGGGACCTCCACATAGGTCAAATTATCTTCTACAACAACCAAACCTCTAAGAGAACTATAGTACTTGGGTCACCCACACACTTTCTCAATATGGATACATGGAAGACCTGATGAACAACATTCATCTCCATATGCAACTCCAACTCATATGCTACCTTGCCAATGCTCCTTAAAACTCTATAAGGACCCACAAACCTTGGTTTTAATTTTCCTTTCTTTTCAAATTGGACCACACCCTTCATGGGTGAGACTTTCAAGTAAACCTAATCACCAACCTTAAAATCAAGATCTTTTTTCCTCACATTGGAGTAGGACTTTTATCTACTTTGAACTATTTTTAATCTCTCCCTTATCAACTTCACTTTCTTCAAGGCCTCCATGACCAAATCCGAACCTAGCAAAGCCATCGCCCCCACTTCAAATAACCCAACTAGGGATCTACAATGTCTACCATAAAGAAATTCAAACAGAGACATACCAATGCTTAAATGGTAGCTATTGTTGCAACCAAACTCAATGAGTGGAAGATGTTCATCCCGACTACCCTTAAACTTCAAAAGGAAAGTTCTAAGCATATCCTCAAGAGTTTGGATAGTCATCTAGGGTTGGCCATCCATTTGAGGATGAAAACTCGTGCTAAGCTTAACCTTTGTAATAAGACCTCTTTGAAATAACTTCCAAAAGTGAGAAGTGAATTGAGCACCATGATCCAAAACGATAGACAAAGGCACCCCATGAAATATAACCAACTCATGTATATACAACATAGCATAATCCTCGGCACTGTAAGTGGTTTTGATATGTAGAAAGTGAACCAACTTCATCATTATATCCATCAAAACCCAAATAGAGTCAAAATGTTTCCTTGTCTTAGGCAACCCAACCACAAAATTCATGTTGATCTCTTCCCACTTCTAAGTAGGAATCCCTATATCTTGGGCTAGGCCACCCGACCTTTGATGTTCATCCTTCACTTGTTGGTAATTGTGACATCCGAATATGAATTTAGCAATGTCCCTCTTCATACCACCAATACACCTCTCTCAAGTCTCTATACATCTTTGTAGAATTAGGGTGAATGAAATAGGATGAATTATGGGTCTCTTTCAAGATCAATTCTTTCAAGTCATCCACATTTGTAACACATAATCTACCTTGGTACCTAAAGGCACTATCTCCTCCTTTGGAGAAAACCTCCACTTTACCATCTCTCACCAAGGCCTTCCACTCTAACAACACAGGGTCAAGGTCTTATTTTGACTTTACCTCCTTAATCAAGGAAGATTTTAGAACCATCAACAACCACTACACCACCATTATCAACTTCATCCAACATAACCCCCAATCTAGCCCATCGGTGAACCTCTCTAGCCACCTCTTTGCCACCATCATCAACATGAGCTAGACTATCCATGGACACTCTACTTAGAACATCGACCACAGCATTAACTTTGTCGGGGGTGATAATGCACATTTATATCATAATCTTTAAGGAGCTCTAACCACCTTCTTTGTCTTAAGTTAAGATATTTTTGGGTGAATACATATTGGAGACTCTTGTGGTTGGTAAACATATCAACATGAACCCTATACAAGTAGTGACTCAAAATTTTCAAAGTAAATACCACGGCTGTCAATTCAAGATCATAGGTAGGATAATTATTCTCAAGCACCTTAAGTTTTTTAGAGACATATGCTATCACCTTACCATTTTGCATTAAAATACACACCAAACCAATTCTTAAGGCATCACAATATACATTAAAATCTTCCAGCCCTTCCGATTTGGATCCATGGAACTCAGGAGGGTTCATTCTAGTGAAATTCCTCACCCTAGAAATCAGAGTGGAAGCATGAGAGGCTTGGGCCCCTTGGTTTGGTTAGTTGGTCATAGCATGTGCCAACATTATAATAACATCTTGGAACTCATCTTGGGCTACCTCTCCACCTTGAGGAGCTTGAGAAGTCTGAGGGGCCGATTGCTCCACGGGTGCAGGGGCTCTTCTTAGTCTCCCTCTTGGAAACAGCATAATCTAAAAGAGCAAAGAGCATTCGTTAGGGGAAAATCCTTACACTCACATATAAAGCACAATATAGACCATGAAGAAGTGAAACATTTCCTAAAACACTTCACAGCCTCCCATTCATAGTTGTGGCTTGCTTCACAATCATGAATAAGACTCCAATTGGCACAGTGTGTTAGATTTCGAGGACCATTAACAACCTAGTGCTCTGATACCAAGTTGGTCACAACCTAAACCTAAAGCCTAGATGTGACACGGCAAATGGAAAACCCGAAGGGACCCCAAACAAGCCTCTCAACATATCATTCAAAAATCTTTGTTTGCAGAAGCACATGATCTAATAAAAGGGAGGTGGGACTAAGGGAAAATATTTGATAATCATAAGAGCATAAAAGAGTCAATATCATAGCATAAGTACATCATAATATCTAACAACACCTCTAACATAGAATGGAGCGGGGGCCAAGACATTTTTCGGGTTCACCTTCGTAGTAACAAGTGTTTAAGATAAAGAAGTCTCAAAATAGTAAGAGTAACATAGATATTGTCCTCGAACTTGAGGACTCACCAAAGCATATCTCCGCAGTACCAACTAGCAATGTGGAGGATGATCAAAAAGTGCTTCGGTCCCTACATGATAATATTATGTAGGCATAAAGTATGCATTAGGACGTTTGAATGTACTAAGTATGTAGGATGCAATGCAACAAGACATAAGCTAATATAGTCAAAATACATAATCATAAGCAATGGATATATAAAATCTCAACATGGCATGCATGATCAATGCTTGCAGTAAAACATACTTGTAAAATATTCAACTTGCATAGTAATATTATGTGTGGGAAGAGACCTTAACCGACATAGACCAAGCGAGCTACTACTTGGAATCCAAAGCATTTTACCCCCTTGGAAAGGTGATCGATGCAAGTCACCCCCTTGACAAGGTGATCTAGGCATGTCACCCCCTCGACAAGGTGTGGTCTACTTGCCATGGTAGCCATACAATGAATCTAAGGCATATCACCTCCTCGTCAAGGTGATCAAGGCATGTTACCCCCTTGACAAGGTATGATATAACTAGATGGATCCACTAGAAAGCCATAATAGAGATCATGTATAAACCTATGATGGCACATAGTTTAGAGACTATTACTTTATATAAGAACGTCTTGAGTCGAGCCCTCATCTTAAGCCTCAGTCGGTGCTAAGTCTAATTCCATGAAATACTTCAAAGAATCATACTTTAGTCATAACATGAATAACTTATAAGAGGCATGATAACCTTACATGAGTAGGTCATAAACATGCTTGACCTCTAATAGTGAGCCTGACTTGAACATAAGAATAGATAACAATCATACATAATCTCTTACTTTAACATGAATGGCTCATAAGAGGTAAAAATCTTGAAATAGGACTTAACTTGATACTTGCAACATCATAGATACTTTTCATGAATTCAATACATTCTTGAAAGCCCTTAATCATCATGAAGTCACTTGACTTATAAATCATATAATAGATCATCAATAACTTGAGAATTTTTATCATGATATTTTATCAAATACTTGGTGGGTTCATAATATTTGTTGAATATCATGTAATTCAAGAGTGAAGTAGTATGAATATACTCAATGCAAATCAACCCAAAACATATAGTAAAATCCTCATGTAGGGTACCTTGAAATCCATCATTAAAACTCATAATGGATCATAGTTCAAAGCTCAAAACATGCATATTCTCAATAAACAAAGATTAACTCATAATGTAAGCTTGAAATAGATACTCATACATAACCAACAATACTTTGATAAATCTCTAACATAATTTATATTTATAATCTATAATAAGAGATATTCATAGATGATACAACTTGTAAACATGTAATTTTCATAAAAAAGAAAGATTAGGCTTCATGGGTGAAAGGACCCAATGGATGAAACCCACATACCTCAAACTTAGATTTTCTTGAGATCAGCTTGAAGGAAACTTAGAGCTTGAAGTGAATCCTTGAGTTCCAAAGTTAAGCTTGAAACCTTGAATTTGATATGAAATATTTGGTTAAGTCTTGGAGAGGTTTTTGTGAGGGTTTTGAGTGATATAGAATTGAAAATGGCTAAGTATGGGTGTTTTTACGTTTTAGAGGGCATAAGGCTACTATCCCAATGCCCTTGGGCGCATAGGAAATACTAAGGAAAAAGTTATACTAGTCTGTATATGGTCAGCAACACGAACCAAACGAGAAGGACAAAATTGTATTGCTCCATGCCTCTAGCGCATCGTGGCCAAGGCGTATCTGGAATTCGTAAATTAGAAAAAATTATTTTTCACTACGGGGTCTCTAAAATCAGGGTTATACCCATTTCCTACTCAATTTTGCCCCCGATCGAGAATATGAAGTCGAATTTTCAATTACGCATGAATTTTGAGATAATAGAAATTATGATTATGGGCATTTCGAAGAACATTTTGGCGTTTCATTCACCAATTGTCACCTTCCCAAATCGAGCAAAACCTTCACCCAAACCCCGATTACTCTTTTTTGTAATAAGTCAAAACCCTTTAAAATGAGTCCCAAAATATTGAAACTGAGAAATAATCCGTTACACTTCGTGGAGATGTATGAAAGATGAAAGAGACTTTTGTAAGAAAATGAAAATTCAAGAAAATCAGAGTGACTTCAAAAGTGACTTTTTGATTGGCCATTTTGGCCAGTCAAATTAATTCAAGAAAAGGGTTCGTTAATTACGTGGCTGTATTTATCTAAGTGGAGCAATTTTTTAACCCACCTAGATATCCACGTTAGCTTAATTTCCACCATGTGATACGCACGAATACACGACAAACATGAGTGGACATTGGGGGGTGTCACGATCAAACTTTAAATGAGTTTGGGGTGGGTTTTTAAAGATGGGTAGTAGTTAAGATGTTCACCGAATAAAAAGCTTCAAGTACAGGGGGGTTTATATGCATTCTGCCCAAACTATTTACATTCATATACCCCTTTATATTTTATGCCCCCATATTATTAAAATTTATCCCCATAATATTAAAATTTCTTTGCTGACATCAGCACCACCTTGTATGATATACTAATAGGGTATACATATACCGATAGGTATCACAGAGGATTAAGTTCGGTTCTATATGATACTAATATGTTATCAATATACCAATAGAGTATCACAAAGCATATATTTTCTACTAATTTAAAATTTAATAAATAAGTTTGCAAATTTAATAATTTTCTCTTAATTATTTTATTTCTTAAAAGAAGAGCTCAAAATTATATTATACCGATAGGGTATCAATATACCAATGGAGTATCACAAAAAATATATTTTCTACTTATTTAGAATTTAATAATTTGTGACTTTAATAACTTTCTAGTCCTACACGATAGCTATATGGTATAAATATATCGATGGAGTATCATAATGAATATATTTTCTACTAATTTAGAATTTAATAATTTTTTTATTTATTTCTTAAGAAAACAATAACATAATCCTATATGATACCAATTGGGTATCAATATACCACGAGAGTATCACAGAGAATTGAACTCATTCTATATGATACCGATATGGTATATATATCGTCACAATATATTTCATAGTATTTATGTTGACGTCAAGGTGAAATAAAAAGGGGTAACTAGGGTAAGAAGATAAATAGTTTGGTCATAGAGCCATTAAGGGTAAATAGTTTGTACTAGGTCTATTAAGGGTAGATAATTTCAAATTGGGTCAATTTTGTGTACTTTTTCCCAAATATTTATCCTTAATAGATCCATGACCCAAACTTTTACCTTTCTATCCACTTCTCTTTTTATTTTGCTCTAACATTATGCTGACGTCGGCATGATGCCAACATGGATACTATGAAAAAATCCTCTATGATACTCCGACGGTATATATATACCATACCGATATCATATAGAATGAATTCAATCCAATGTGATATTTTTGCGGTATATTGATACCCAATTGGGGTCATATATATAGGATTATATTTTTTTTAAGAAATATATAAGAAACAAATAAAAAATTATTAAACTAAAAAATATATTAGTTTTGATACTCTGTCAGTATGTTTATACCATATCAGTATCATATAGGACTAGCAAATTATTAAAGTTATAAAATTATTTATTAAACTCTAAATTAGTAGAAAATATATTCTTATGATACTCCGTTGGTATATTGATACCCTATCAATATCATATAATTTTAATCTCTTTTTTTAATAAACAAAATAATTATGAGAAAATTATAAATTTATTTATTAAATTTTAAATTAGTGAAAAATATGCTCATTATGATACTCTATCGGTATATTGATATCATATACGTATCATATAGGATTGAGCGTAATCCTCTATGATACCCTATCGATATATTGTATACCATATTGATGTATCATATAAGGTGTGTGATGACGTCAACATGATATCAGTGCATAAATTTTAATAGTAGAGGACATAAAATGTAAAAAGGAATAAGCTTACTTTCCCTTTTAACAGTCTAAATATTAGAACAATAAGTTAATATTTGATATTTTAGTATTTAAGCACAACAATTTAATTAATATTTAAGACTTTGAACTCAACTAAATATAATGTTTCCTTTGAGGTTTAGGACTCTTTTGTGTATATAGTGAAAAACCAACATTAGGCGAATCCTTGAGGTATGCTTTCTTAAACGAAAAATTTATGCAAGTTAGAAAATATCTACTAATAATTACGTAATAAGGGTATAATTTTATTTGATTATTAATAATTACTACAATTTATCAAAATTTGCCATTAATTATGGGATCCACGATTTTAATTTGTATAACAATTGAAAATACAAATATTTTATCAGTATCCCTCTTATCAAAGAGTTGTATAAATCCCTCTTTATCTCTCTTGTCACAACTTAATATTTTTCTTTCTTAAGTATCTCTATCATCTCAATTTTCAATTTGAATGTTTTCATTCTCCCTACTAATTATGCGTTTCTCCCCTAATTGTGCAATTCACTTTCAGGTAAATTGCCAATATATATAATTTGGGCTGTATATGGTTCTATTTCTTCATAGTTTCATAAGGTTTCATAACCAAGATAGCCAGGAAGCCGTTTGTATATGATGTTTAAAAAATCTAAATAAATTTAATAGCTTTTATGCATAGTCAATGTGTATATTAATTTTTATTATTATTTGATATACTTCGACAAATTAACACATAAATATACATATACATATAACATTTGTATATTTATAGATGTTTTGTTACAACCAATGACATTATATATGTATACAATTTAATGTTAGGAGTATACAATCTCCACTTAGATATATAACTTCAAGAATATATTTATACGAAAAATAACTCACATGCAAATACATATAACATTTGTATCTTTATAGATTTTTTGTTACAAACAATGACCTTATATACATATACAAATTAACTTCAGAAATATACAATCACCACATAGATAAATAACTCCATGAATATAATTATACAAAAAATAACTCACACCCCATAACCCACTTATACATTTATGTATTGTAAAATAGATTTGACCTAACAATTACAAAGAACTGTTTATTGATCATAGAATCACCACACAAATAGACACAATAAAATTCGATCAAGAAGTTCAGTCATATATAATTTTTCGCCAAAAATAAATTCAAGAAAATGTATAATCAATAAAAGACGATTACTGATTCATTAATAAGAATTTGTACGAATTAATTTGATGACTTAAAAAATAAAGTTGGTTGGCATTCAATTACATACCTGTTTCTGTGTCTTTCAATCCTATTTGGAACTCAAACCCAATTAGCATGGTATTCTTCTTTTTGAAGAATCATTTTAGGGACGAAATTCGATTAGTATACAAATTTCTTAAATCATGAGATTTATTTCTATTTAAATATCTTAATGACTGCAATTTTAGTTTTTTAGTAAAAGAATGGATTTGAATATTTTTTTGAATAACACTGTTTGCCATAACTTTTAAAGTGATGATGGAAAATAAATTGCAATCACAAATAAAATATGAAGAAACAAAAATTTTATTGATAAACAATGTGGGTACAAATTTATTCACCCCTTGATTCTTCCCTCATTCTCCATGATTTGAGGGTTGTTAATGACGTATTTCTTGAATGTAGGATGATTTTGCCCTTCTTGCGCTATATTTTGATCAATCTATGAATATCCCAAAGTTCACGGGATATTTGAGATGTCTTTTCAAGGGATATAATACCCTTTAAGTAGGCATGAATTAGGGTTTAGAATAAAATAACTTTTAAAAAAGTGTCACGGCCCATGCCTAGATTTTAGCCGTAACATGGTGAATGAGATCCCCGAAGGAACCTCAAACTAACCCTTACTATTCATACAAGCGTTCAAGGTATATCAAAGAAATCCATAAGCAGAAGCATATACATAACATAAGACTTAGCATAGGATAGATCATAAGGTAGAGTATACAAGTCAAAAACTGAAGTACATACATATGTCCCAAAACAGGCCTCTAGATACAACATAAGACGGGTGCTCAGATACTCCTTGGCTCATCCAGAATGTAAAGAAAGACTATCTCTAATACAAGATAAATCATGAAGGATAATATAGTTAGGCTCTGTCCTCAAAGCTGGAGGATTCACCTAATTGGGATCGTGGAGTTATCTAGATCAGGCCACGAGGATGATCAAAGATATCACCTTCTCTGTCATTGTGATATAATGCAGGCATAGAGTATGCATTAGTATTTTTAAATGTACTAAGTATGTGGGCATGCTATGAAATGAAGTCATAATAGACCTGCATTAGACATATTAGATGAACAAGGACATATATATAGAAATGAAGCATATATAAAGGATAGTCATAACAAGATATCATGATGCATGTATGCCATAATACATGAACGTGTGTGGGGATGACCGTAACCGATATAAGGTGCAATAGAATCCCACATGGTAGGTAGCATAACCTCCAATAGGGAGTCTGAGAGTAACCAACATAACCTCACACATTGGGTCATCTCAGCGGCATATGAGGAGTTGTACATCTGGTACAACCCTATCCTATGCTAGCTGTGTAGTTTATGAGGTTTGAGTTATCTAAACTCGTACCTACATCGGTGCTCGATACTACTGCCAAAACATGCACCATGCTCAATAACTTTAAAAATGGCTCACTTTAGGGAAAAACTAAAAATCTGCTACTTAGAGTCTTGGCTCTATATATTTTCTTTAAACTATCTTTTCTTTCTCAAAACTAATAATATTTTCTCATAATTAGTAATACTTTCTTTTTTCAAAAAGAAAGTATTCATGCTCTTTACTAATAAAATAATGCAGTTGAAATTGTCAAGTTCCCTCAAACTTTGAGGTTTATGCATGATGAATAGTAATACAAAATGACTTAACTGACTGGGCTGCTCTTTTGAAATTGATATGCTATGGCTCAAAAGATAGTATAGTAAATGTTACATCCCAACCTAGGGTCGTGACCAGTGCCCGATAAGGGCACTTAGACACATACTAACCCGAATTTCCCAATTTATCCTACCTGGAAACCTG
>JAOTQJ010000103.1:0-13288 GCA_025642045.1 Solanum sejunctum
AGTTTTTCATGTCTCAATGCTTCGAAAATGCATAGGTGAACCATCCCGTATCACTCGTATTGAGGATATGTTGGTTACAGAAGATCTCACCTATGAAGAGATACTTGTTATCATTTTAGATTGTCAGGTTAAGAAGCTAAGGAATAAAGAAATAGCTTCAATAAAAGTACTTTGGAGAAACCATCAAGCAGAAGAGATAACATGTGAGGCTGAGGATGTGGTGAAATCAAAGTACCCTTACTTATTTTAAGCTAAAGAGGAAATCCAAGATGAAGAATTAGGACACTAATAGGTACGTGTGATTAAATACTTAATGTGTTGTCAAAAATATGAGTAAGTATAGGTTTAAACTTGGCTAAGCTATCTAATTATGCTAACATTCGAGGACGAATGTTCCTAAGGGGGGAAGATGTAACACCCCAGACCTTATAGTACTAGTACAAAGAAAATAAAACATGCCATGGTTTGGTCAAATGACCGCTAATTTTTAAAAGTGCTTGAATCTCGTGTTAATGGGCTATATGTGCATCTAACGCTTCACAGGGTCAATTGTATACATGTTTTGTGTCAAATTTAGGAGATCACAACCTTAAATAAAGTGAGATAATTGAGGTGCTTGTAGGACTTAGGAATCTAGCAGGTGAGTCTCCTACTTGCTTAGCTTAAATTTGGTAGCTAAACGGAGATGAGGCTCGACGTCGAATTTGTCCAAGTTTGATTATGAAAAAATCAATTTTAAGGGTGTAATTGTTGCCCATGTTTTAGAATCATAAATAGGCAACAGTTTCATCCCAATAAGTATAATAAAAAGTTCCTAATGACATCACAACACACTTAAAAAATTGGGCACAAAACAAAGTGAAAAGAAAGTTGGAAAATAGGCAGCCCAAGCCCATCAACTTGGAGACCCATTTAGGCCCAAGAGTGAAGGCCAAGCTGGTAGATAACTAACTTGATAATGTTTGGTATAAGTTGCTCAAATATTCAAGGGAAGGTCGGCCAAAGACCCCTTTATAAAGGGCTTAAAAGCAGCTCCGCAATTCAAATCTCACTTGAACTCACAAAAAATCAGATTGCTCTCTCTATTTCCTCTCAAATTTTCTTAACTTTGTAAAGCAGCTAAGGGAGCCTTCTAGGGTTCTTGGATAAGCCTAGACATTGAAGTAAGTGATAAGTATGTATACACATGTGTTTAATATGGTTTTCTTATGAAAAACAAGAAGTATATGCTAGTATGTTGTGCTGGAAATTTGAGACAGCTTGTGTTGAGAATGGTGTTGCATACTTGTCTTTTGTTTTAGTGATGATTTCTATGGTTTGTGGGATATATTATGAATAGAAGTTGATGTTCTTAACATGGTTTGGGTTATAAATATTATTACCACCATAAGAACCAACTCAAAGGTAATTGAAAGGTAAAGTATATTATTTATTGATAGGTGGTAGCCCGTGGGGTGGAAGAATCACCTAGCCAGGGACGATCCTATCATGGGTGGTAGCCCAAGTAGGTTAAGGAAGAACCTAGATAGGGACGATCCATATATCCCAAGGGGTGGAAGAATCACCTAGCCAGGGAAAAATCTTATTACGAGTGGTAGCTCCAGGGGTTAAGGAGTAACCTAGCCAGGGACGATCCCGATACAGTTCACCACTGATCAGTTGGCCATTTTTTTTACAGCTGTGCACAGATTATATAGTAAAGGTAAAGGTAAAGTAATATAAAGAACATAAAGTACATGATTCCATAGTATAACCAAAGGTGGTCCATAATCTTACACTGGTGCATAGTTTTATTTGAGTTGCTACTTTATATATAGTATATCTTGCCTTACATAATCTGTACATTATCCACACTGATATCCCTTATGGGGGACCTGCATTTCATGTTGCAGGTACAGGTGCTAGTAGATCTCGCCAGTAGGAATACAGGACATTCAGTTGTGGTTACCAAGCTCAGGTTGCTTCGGAGCTTTGCATATCTAGAGCTTATATGTTTATATTGTACAGTTAGTTGATGCGAGGCCTATCCCAAACCTATGAGATGTTTTTCTTTATCTAGAGGCTTTGTGGACTATGTAAAGTAAAGTATGGTAAGGTGTCAGACTTTAAATACCACATGGCCCCAATGGCCTAGTCATATGCATTTTCTTTTGGCTTGTTATCACTGTTTATCTTCTTAAAGACATGTCAAACATAGAAACTCCTAATAATATATATAGAAAGCGCATAGTTAAAGGTTGGTTCTCCCGATCCTTATCGGTAACGGGTGCCAGTCCACCCTAACGGGACTTTAGGGCGTGATACTTAATTTGACTTTTGCTCTGAATTCTTCTCATATAAGCATTTACTTTGGCCTACAAAAGCTCGAACGAGCGAGGAATATCCTAAACTCAATGCAGATCAGGGGCAACCGACCTTAAAAAAACACAAATAGAGATAGGTCAACTAATTAATAGGTATACTTGTCAAGTAACATAGACACAAGTACATAAGGAATCACATCATCACCTATTTCTTGCTCTTTGTCTTTATTAGCGTCAACTGAGGCCTCTCTTTTATCATTCCTGTCTTTCAATGCTTTCCATTTCTTTGTTGAATAATGATCTTCATTGATCTCCACCATGGCTATCACTCCTATAGGATAGGGAGAATTTACGTACAATGAGAATATCATTGATTTAGGATTGGTAATAGGATAGTCCAGTCATTCTCCTTGCCTTTGTTGACACAATTAACCAATGGGGACCGACAGACAACATGCTTATTAAAGTCTTTTATCTTCCGTTTAGGGGTAATGAATGATTAAGAGAAATGAAGGATGAGTGCAACAAACTAGAATTTTTTAGAAGTCTTGTAGTGAATTAATGAAAAAGGTCCCAATTGGGGTCAGCAGCATCGGGAGGTGGAGGTGAACAGCAAGGACTATCTCTCATAGCTGATATCCGACCCTTCTTATGTAAGGATAGATTCAGGCTTAAGCTAACTCGACCAAGGGGGGAGGATAACTTCTTTTCAATAATAGGAGTGTAACCTAGTACTAATATATGTAGACTAAGGACTTTTCATTTTAACAAGATTCTCGTCTCAAGGGCATTTCTGCCAATCACTTCAACAGTGCCAAAATGCTTTATTCCTTAAGTCATTGGAGCCACTGACCACACTTACAAGAACCTCTATACTTCTTATAAGTCGAGACCTATCATATTCATATTTCCACCATGTTTTAGCAGCCATTGAAATCAAAGAGATCAGGTCATTATATTATACCAAATATATGTCGATGCTCCCAAACTGCTATAGGAGTCTAATTATCATTCCCTTCTCACATCGCTAGAAAAATAAAGCTTTTCTTATTTCAGTGAAGCTTAAGTTGTCTTGTTTTTATGTGGCTTCATTTTATTTAAGAAAGTCGTCCAGTCAGGGGAAGGATCTCAAGTCTGAGTGGAAGGCTATCCCAAAATCCTTCATGAAAACCCATTTTAAAGCTTATATTGTGTCGTTTAAGGCATAGTAACTATATTCCATGTTAGATTCATCGTTGGACCTTGTTACATGCCAAAAAATATATTATAGCAACTATCCTAGGCCTTTCACGATTGTTGACCTGTCGCAGACCGGGGAAGACATTCTTTAACACAAGATATATGATATAGAAAGGATCATCTAAGTATCTTGTCTCGATGGAGATGTGTATTTCCTAAGCAAGACGATTAAAAAAAATGAAACACCTTTTAGAACACATGACACCTTCTTAGGAAAGTCTTTATCCTTCTCTTATTGTCAATCATTCCAAAAGTCAAGACATTGCAGACAATAAAGGGGAATTTGTTATCTAATTGCCCTATAGGCCCCATCTCCATTAAGTATTAGCCAGTGCTTCTTTCTATCGATTAGATATCTGGATCAAACCTTAAAGGTAAACTCTATGAATCTTATAATATAAGAGAGAGGTTTTCCGAGAATGGGAGAACCTTTTCGGCAATATAGAATCCATATCCAAAATACTCAGAAGGAACCTTCGCTATCAAACCCCACATTGAACCTGCCGTAAAAATAGTTTTCAAGACAAAAACAAGTTATTCTGTAGATCCAAGATAGATCTATGATCCTACAACTCCTTCCCTTGATAGCCTTAAGTTGTTGGTTACACCACACTGTTAAAGCACTCTCTGGGAAATTCGGATCTTTCTTAGCAGGGACAGTACCAGGGATATCAGGATTAGATAGATTTTTTTCTCTAGTAGTCTAAAATCTTTCCAATCACTTGGTAAAGCTTATACCCAAAAGAGGGAAACCCTCTCTTTGCTTGCCATTGCAATATAAGAAACCTCAGGAAAGAAAGCCCCGACCTATTATTTTATTTTGACCAGTAGAAGTCGAACAAAACCCTAAGCAAAGAAGGGATGTGACTTAGTTAAGTCGTGAGTACGGGATAATAGGGACGTAGCACTGAATATGTAGGAGTAGTCTCACCCAGTAGATGGACAAGATAGTATTACCAATCAAGAAAGCCTTGAACTCTATAGCTTTCTTTTTGGATAGGGACTAAGAAAAAGAGACGAATATAGGTAAATAACTGTCGTAGAAAAGATGAAAAGACAAAAGTCAAGGTGCATAGAGGTTTTTTCAAGAATAAGGGAGTACAGAATAAGAGGTTTGCTAGACAAAATAGAGTTCGCTAGAACTACGGACACTAATATTTTACTCAATTCCCCTCTTACTATTTTGAAAATCAAAATAAAATGAAATTCCACCAATGTGTATATAAGATAACCAACATTTTATATGTTCGATTGGGGAACGCAGTGCAATATTTCTCTGTGTGAATACTAGGATATCTCCTACATTAAATTGAGAAAATCCCTGGAACTCTATGATGTTGGGGATTCTGTCTAAAAAGCTGTGTATTGCAATCTCCACTAATGATCGTTCTTTTCTTTTTATAAGATCTATTCTTGGTCTAGAGTGTTAATATAGCTTTTCTCTTTTACATGGGATAGGGCTTTGGAGAACTCCTAGAATGGGATTCCCCTTATGTGATATCCTAATTTGTGCCATTCTAACTAAGAGTCATCTGCTAGGCTAGCTTCCTGTGAGTAAGCTAGTGCTAAAGAAGAAGGCTAAGGAAAATCAAAAAATTCATTAGGATACATGCAGGGCCAATTAATTTATACCAATTGTAGCGGTGAGTTCTAAGTACTTTCGATTAATAGTTTCTAGGATTTCTAGAATAGGAATAGGCTTTTTCTTTAGAGTAAGACTCTTCGCTTGCTTCTTTCAGCCAGCTCTGCGGATGAGTGGACGTATTTGACACATTTTTCTCTTACGGCTAGTGCACTATTTGAGATAGTGGAAAGAGGGTGTAGTGATAGAAAGTTTTGAATCAATAATTCCTGAAAAGTCATTACTAGTATGTTTAATACAGTTACTATTTTAACTTAGGCCTCAATTAGCAAACGTATATCCAATATGTCTTCATCCTGAAATAAATAGATGTGGAATCTCTTCGAAATGTAACTTGAATTAGCAGTCAGACTGTGAGACATTTTCACTCATTAGGCCTCCCAATATAATGGATTTGAAGGAGTGAAAGCCACTTGACTCTAAGAAAAGGAGGTGACTTTCACCTATCCATAAGGACAGTTAGAGTTGATGGTCCTAGTTCTGTTAGAGTAAGAACTCTTGCTAGAATGCCTTCACCACTAGATATTGCATCAAGAGCTTCTATTGCATCAACTTTTGTTGAACACTATACAATTTTGAAAAGAAGGAGCTTTGCTGTAGAGATAAAAAAAGGAAACTATTTCACTTTACTCTAGCTAATCAGGCTTGATGTCGGGAATAGAAGAAGATCTGATTCATTAATAGGCGAAGAAACAGTATATATTTCAAATATCTACTATTATCTTCTCACCATATTCAGTATTGATGGCAAATAGTTCAATGTACGCTCAATTGCTAGTAGTTTGAGGGAGAGTTCGAAAGCTTTGCTTTGATTCAATAGGTAATAGAGAGCAAAGATGAGTGCATCATCACTATACTCAAAATGAGACAATAGTTATTAGCTAGATCTAATGTAAAACTATATATGTGCCTAATACAAAAGGTAACAGGGAACTTCTTCAGCCAAGTTTCGATCCCACCCATGCTGGTCATTGGAAAAGCACTCGTTGGTTGTCAGAAATAGTCAATATCTGTAAGATGCCTCCTTCTTATCTAAAGCAATGAGAGATGCCAAAATACTAATATTTTTGAGAGCTAAATCATCAACTGCAATACTCACCGCCCCAGCACTGTTACTGCCGATCCTACCTGTATTATAGGAAGATAAGGACCTATTACGACAGGGATATATTGATCTGCATAGAACACAAATTGAATCATGGACCATGTCCAGACCCAGTGATAGCATAGGAGCCAAGCAACCTGACCTCCACCTTACCTTAGGTTGTCCTTGTCAGAACCATAAATAAGAAAAAGGAGAAATGCCATTCTATTCTTAACATCTTTCACAACCTTTTTTTCACAAGTGGCAGAATTCTAGACCATATGACCTTACCAACTAAAGCAGCCTACTCTATCATAGTAAGGGCTTAAGCAATCGAAGTGACCTAACCTTCTTTCATCTAAAAGAGCTTTCGGTCATCTATGTCATCTTTGGAACTCCTAAATTTATGGACCTAGCTCATTGAAAAGCATGTCTTCTTCCCAGTTGTGATTAGGAATGTCTGTATAGCATCAGTCAATTTACTGTCGGGGAGTAGAATGGAGCGGACTAATACTCTATTCAACTAGAGGAAGCATATTTATTAAATAGGATGCCTCCTAAGCGCCGAGGGTCTAACTGTCATATTCTCAATCGGCTTTGCCTCACTACATACTTTCTTTTAGTATTCCTTAGAGCTATTCTCCAATCACCCAAAAGTAGTGGCGAGGCGGACATTGAGTAGAAAGACTGACTTAAGACTTTATCATTCACATCGACCTACTTTCATAAGCACTTGTTGGCAAGTTCGAAAGAAGGCTTTGAGGGGAACTAACTCTATCCGATTCAGTACTGTTTCTCACTTAGAATCTCTTCTACCTGAGCTGCACTAATAGGCTTAGGTAAGGTATAGATAATGTGAGTGACTACATACGAAAGCTTTTTCTTCTTCCTTTCTTTCTGCTGTCAAGTAGCTCTCCTTTTTTCCTGTAGTTCAAGTTTCCCTCTCTATGACCATATCTATTTAGTCAAAAGGCTAGTTCAATCGCTCTGAGGAAGTACTATAACTTGAATAAGTATCTCAAATAGGGCGATATCAGGCCTTCTATGTGATATCGATCTTCTGTTTACGGTAAGTGGTCTGCCTTTCCCCTTACTAGATCAGATAAATAGGGAAATTAAAAAAAGTATAGGAAACCTTATTTGATGGCCACTTCTCCTTTTGAATAGAGATAGGTTCGCCTATAAATTGACAACTACTGTAGCTGGTGGACTAAATCTACCTAGAGCTTCCGTTAGTTTTCTGATAGAAACTCCAATTTCTCTTTCTGCTGGTTGGGAGAACTCTCAATGGATCAGTTTCCAGGAGTCAAGGTAGAAGTAGATGGGGACTGGAGAGAGTAAAAAACCTCTTTATTGGAATTGGTCTTGTCCAATGCATGGCCAATGAGGGAGGCTCCAGAAGGAGAAGAAGCGGATGGAGACTCCGAGGGTTAGGGAATATGTTTGGTTGATAATGTCATTACCTAAGTACACCACTATAGCCACTAAAAGGATCATATTTTGTCAAAGAGGAAGTGAAAGGAGCGAGACCTTGTGGATTAGGTACAAAGGGGGAGGCCTCTTTAGAGGTAGTTAAAACCTTTTATTTTAAGGAGGCAAGATAGGATCTTTCTTTTAGGATAGGACCATATACCCTAATTGAGATCCGTAGGAAGGCTGGATCTACTCTAAAGTAGAGTAGCTATACTTTCCTTCTTCTTAGAGTGGATTGAGGAAGAAGTGGAACCCAGATGAGATTATAGTCTTGCTACATCTCTTGAAGGAGAAGGGGCTGACCTATCCAATAAATAAGCTGGATCCTATGGAGTTAGATCGACTGGAGTAGCTACTTATCTTACTAGTGTCTGAAGAAATCTATTGGTACCGATATCATATGAGATGTGAAAAGCAATTTCCAACTGCAAGACTACTAGTTGAAGTGAAGCCGACTCTAACATTCAACCAGACAGGTCAGTGCTGGGAAAGAAAAGAATGGAATGTCTGTTCTAAAGAACAAGTTTGCTTGATTATTCTTTTCAGGAGCAAACCCTAAGGGCTCTATAGATCACAAGATTTCATGTTCTGATGCTTATATGGGCTCATCTGCTTCCAACAATCCAGTAAATTGAGTTTCATAAAAGGGAGTTTTTCGAGATTTAAATCTGAGGAAAGAAAAGAAGATCGATCATGAATAGGCAAGTTGGGTTTCACCATATTTGTATAGTACTCGGTCCCATGCAAACGTTCACTCCTATGGCTTTCTTTGAAAAGAGGCGAGTATCCCTCTCTTTCTATTAGATCTTGTAGCTATGGGAATTTAGGATAATCAATGTATCTTTAAAGGATTGTTAGAAGTCTTATCTACTATTTTTTCTCCCCCAACACCGTGGTTGTTTCATTGACTCTATTGTTATCTTCGAATGCTGCAAAAGCTAGTTCTCGTCCATTGTTCTCTCTTTTTGAGCATCGAAAACCTATCATTGAGGAAGTTCCCCCCAACTTGGATTTAGGGGGATCACTTGCCCAATGGATGTTCCAATTACTAAGTTGACTACCTTTGTTATCCTGGTATCAATTGAGTTTTCTTTGCCTGCCCTCCATGACTAAAGTGAGTCATGGGATAAGGTTATCTCTCCCATCTTAGTAGTTATGGATTGAGAGATCCAGGGCACCTTTCCTTCTCTCTATTCCCAACTCCTGGGCTAAGCTGAGCTTAGAAGTTGGGCTTTTTTCCTAAAGCCAATGTCTAGCCTCTTCCAAGTGATTTCCTTTCTTGCATTCCATCCTAAAGGCAGGACTGGGTGGGTTAAGTTGCTCCCTATTTCCTCTTTACCGACCTAAAATAAAGAATTATGAAACTTGTGGCCAAGCATAAATAGAGGCATTTCTCAGGTGATACTCAACTCTAGTTCGATCATTTGATACTCAATCTGGCTAGATGTCCTTCCCCCTCTACCCACTTCCATTTTTTAGTGTGCCCAAAAGTTTGCCCACCTAATTTTTGAGGCCTTTTGTGATTCCCTCACCCAATCTCATAAGAAGCAAGCCCAGCAGGCCCTGCTTTTACCTATTCTCAAGCAACCAGCCCTCACCAAGATGCTGGTATTGGTAAATGCTCTGCGACGAAGAAAGCTTTCCCGAATACAACAGATGCAAAAGTGGCTAAAGAAGTCGGAGGAAGAAAGTACTTTGACAACTATATACACGAGGGTACATTAGTACTCCAGGAATTGGAAACATTGGAAGAAAGGTTAAGGTGTAGGAATGAACTTTTTTAGGTCTTGCTCTACTAAAGTAGTTGGCCTAACCTTCAGTTCCCATAACCAAATTTTTCTTTCTCATACCTTATGTATGTACTTTTTTTACTTTAACCATACTTTTGGACTTTTTTTGAAGTGTGGAGCAAACGGCACCCTCTACTTCTGCTTCTAACTAAAGGCAAACAGTCGGCATTGCAAGCAAGTAGAAAGCCCCCACCCGTTTGAGTCAAAAAGCGTACCGGCTGTTTGAGTCGCGAAAGGGCCACTTGCTTAATATATAATAATAATAAGAAATCTATAAACAAAAGCAAAGAACAAAAATTTTTTTTTTTGAAAATTATGCATTCATAGGAAGAGGAAAAAGCAAATAGGACAAAGGTCTTCTCTTTTTGTCCGCTCTTCTCGAAGTGAGCGAATTGCATGTATAGATACGTAAGGTCTTATAGTTTAATTGGTTAAAATGTACCACTCATAATGGTTACATTTTATATTCAAGCACTACTAAGCCTACCACCCTCTTCTCTTCGCCTAATATAAGGCAGTCGAAGTACCCGCCATCCTGCAGATCTCAATGATGCAACGGGAACCATACTGCTACCACTGCCCTTTAGGTATGCCTCCTATGCCTATCACTCACCTAAGCTTTGGCAGCATTCCCCCTTCGGTCAATACGGTGTAATACGTGCAGTAGCTAAGCCATAGTTCTTTGATCGCTACATTCTTGTGATAGGGAAGGCGTGGTTCATCCTCTAAGAGAGAGTAGATGCAAAGGTCAAGATCGAAGATCTTTGTGAGACATCCCTGGAGCACCATAGCATGTTGGGTATAAGGGGAACATAGTGAACATAACCACTCCCTTGGTTAGGAGATGTAACTCCCCTCTCCTTTCTATTTTTTTATTCACAGGTATTTTTTGTTATCAGTGTTAGAATATTTTTGTTGATGGAGCCAAAGATTGCCTATTTTTTGGCTTTAGAGTATGATGGAATAAAGCAAAATGTCTCTTTAAACTGTCTGCACTTCTTTCATTTGTGAAGTAGCAGTTAGTCAATGCAACTTTCGACGCTCCTCATGGGTCATCTGGAAACAGATGCTTTATGTTTGTAAACATAGGGATTAGGCTGCATACATCCAACCCCCATCACCCTGCAATGAGCGGGAGCCTTTTGAGACACTGGGGTATGTTAATGATGATTGATGATGAGTGTTAGCATATTTTTGTTGACGACTTGGTCAGGGCGATTAACAATTTCTTTGCTGAAGGTGCTATTAAGCCCTAAGTTTGAATTCCAATTTCATTTACCTTATCCCAAAAGTCTAAAGTCCTTTTATCACCAATGGTGACCTAGCTTTATTTATGGGATATTTGAAGGAAAAAACTCTTTCAGAAAAGGACACTTTTGTGACCCTTGTTCTTCTTTCGTTGATAATAGAGTTGGCTATCTTTATGGAATCATCAGAGATAATACCCGGCCGAAGGGTGGAACCCTTTAGTAGGTATTGTGAGCCCATAACACGTTAAGCATAAGGTTAATAAGGTTATGGTATATTAGGTACTAAATGGTGTCAAATGAGCACCAATGTAGGTTAATGGTTTGTTTATTTTCAATTGTGTGATTGAACTTCTTCATCCCATAATTTTCCATTTTAATCTCAATTATCTTTCTTCATTTGTTGGAAGATAACCCTAGATTGAAAAACTAGGTGCCCCCTCACGAGATCAATTTATTTGACCTGATAGGGTGGGGGATATCCATTTCAGTCTTGTAACCACCAATTGTAAAATAGATTATTATGAATTTAGTAACAACTATTTGTAGGTTTGGAAAGATATGTCAAGGTATCTTGGCATGGTCTATTGGAATAGGCCAGATAGTTGAAGGGACTTCTCTTTCGAGTTCCTTTAGCTGCCACTGTATCCATGTTCATAGAGTCTCTCACAGGAAGTGACTTTGTTTTCAAGGTTTGGACTATGAAGCGGAGGTTAGCAATATTGTTCACTATGCTTTATATTAAGCAATGTGCAGTATGTCAATGTAACACCCCACACCTTACAATACTAGTATAATGGAAATGAAACATGACATGGTTTGGTCAAACTAGCGCTAATTTTCAAAAGTCTCGAATCTCGCATTAATGGGCTATATGTGCATCTAGCGCTTAAGAGGGTCGAGCGAATATACGTTTTATGTAAAATTGAGGGGATTACAGCCTTAAAATTAAGTGATAGAATTGAGGTGATTGTAGGACTTAGAAGCTAGCAGGTGAGTCAGCTACTTACTTAGCTTAAAATCACGAACTAAAAGAAGACGAGGTTCGACGTTGAAATTGTCAAAGTTCGATTATGAATAAAGTCCGTGTTAAGGGTATAACTTTGGAGAATTACTTAACATAACAAATGGACTATATTTATTACCCAAGGATTATAGTAATAAAGGCCCAAAGATATCACAAGTTTCTTAGAAAACTTTAGGCCCAAACTAAGAAGAACAAAATCTGAAAATGGCAAGCCCAAGTCCATGTATTTGGAGCTCCAAAAGGCCCAAGAGACATGAGAGAGGATCTGCACCACCTACTTGGAGACGTAAATATTAAGTATCCTTAGTAAGTCGGCCAAAGACCATGTTAAAATAGGGTTAAAGCAGCTCCCACAACACTATCGTTCCATTGAACTCTCAAAACAAAAACAGCTTAGTCTTCAAAATTCTCTCAACCTTTCTTCACCTTCAAAAGCAGCTAAATAGCTACTATAGGGTTATTGGAGAAGTATTATACCTTGAAGGTAGTGTTAAGTAAGCTTACATATGTTTTAGTATGGTTTTTCCATAAAAAATAAGAAGTGTATGTTAGTATGACTATGCTGGAATTTCGGGACAGATTGTGCGCTAAAGAGTCTTGTACACTTTTCTTATTAATTAAGTAGTTATTATCTTGTTGGATGGATTTATTATGTATTATAACTTAATTATGCAGCAAAGTTTGGTTTTACAGAAGTGTAAAATGGTTGATTAACTACTGTTACAGTGCACAAAAGTGAGTTGTTATATGATATCGCAATTATGTGCTTCGTATGAACTTGTGGACTGTTGGAAAGCATGCTGTTGCTGCACGTCTTTAATAACTGATTTGTTGTTGTTCTGAAACTGGTTCATTGATGTTTGTATGTATAAATGTTGCTGTAAACGTTTGGTTAAATTTGGAATAGGTTTGGAGTTGTCGACGTCGAAATGTAGCGAAGGGAGGTAACGTTATGCTGTCCATTTTTAGATTGTGTGAAATTGTGATGTGGTGTGTTTTGTGGGCTGTTGTAAGGCTGGTATGGCATTAGAACAGGCTTTACATGATGTGTATAAGTGAATGTGTACTAGGTAGTACGATTAGAGGCAAAATGGTTGAATGAATATGCTATGGTTTGTAATTGTCCGCTTACTGCCTATATGTTGTTTTGTTATGTAATTAGGCTACCACAGGGTGTTTCTTGGATACTAATGCTAGTTTTATCGCCTACTATGTTGTAGATAAGTATTTGAAGGAATGGAAGGTTATTTCGCGATAGTAACGAGGTCATACAACGAGGTATATTAGGTTACTTGATTTCGTATCGTTTGGCATGAAACATAGATTCTTCCTTGGTACATAAAGTCAATTACCAAGTCCGACACCACTATTAACTATGTCTCCAATCTTTGACAAATTCATATGAATACATATATAGTCACTTTCAAATCTGGTTACATACATGAATACCAAGATACATGTATTCCTTTTTGCCAAATAAAGT
>JAOTQJ010000103.1:18552-40686 GCA_025642045.1 Solanum sejunctum
CTGAAGAACTTCCAGGTTTACCTCCAGTATGAGAAGTAGATATTTGTATTCACTTACTTTTAGGCACTCAACCTATTTCCATCCCTCCGTATAGAATGGCTTGGCAAAATTTCATCAATTAAAAGAGCAGCTAAAAGACTTATTGGAGAAGGGTTTTATATTACCTATTGTGTCCCTAATGGCCTAGCCATATGCATTTCCTTTTGGCTTTTTATTATTGCTTACTTTCTTAAAGGCATGTTGAATGAAGAAATCCCTTATAGTATGTATAAAAAACACATAGATACAGGTTAGTTCTCTCTGGCTTTATCGACAATAGGTACTAGTCCACCTTAATGGGACTTTGGGTGTGACTGGTGTCATATCCAATCACCTGAAGCAAGGGGGTTCAGGCCCTGGAGTCTAAGTTGAAGCTACTTGGTCTATGTCGATTGAGGTCACTTCCCACATATGTATGCTATAGATATTGCACAAGATGATTAATTTACTAGGATATTTTATTATGAGCATTCATCATGCATGCCATATTGAGATTATATATCCATTATTTATGATTATCCATTTTGGCTTATATTGACTCATTCTTATTGCATTGCATCTTGTATACTTAGTACATTCAAACGTACTAACGCATACTGTATGCCTATATGATATTACCATGAAGGGACTGGAGCACCTTTTAGTCGTCCTTCACATGGCTATTTCAGTACTTCGGAGATAAGCATTTGTGAGTCCTCATGTCCGAGGACACTATCTATATTACTCTAGCGATTTTAAGACTTCATTATGTTAAACACTTGTTATGTGGGTGAGCCTAGAAAGTGTCTTAGTCCCCACTCCATTACAAGTTATAGGTGTTATTGGATACTATGTTATATTTATGCTATGAGCTCGACTCTTTTATGCTTTTATGAATATCAAGATTTTCCTTAGTCCTACTTCCCTTTTAACTCTCTTGTTGTTGTTTATTTTGCTTTCGCGACCAAGGATGTGTGATTGATATGCTAAGAGGCTTATTTAGGGTCCCTTTGGGTTTTCATTCACCGTATTACGTCTAGCCCTAGGTTTGTGTCGTGAAACGAATGGTGACTTGGGAGCATGTACTCGAGCATTGGTATACCTTGCATTAGAAACTTGTCCCTGTTGAAAGTGACCATAACCACCACCACCCTTGGACCTGGAGAACCCACTATCATAATGGGCTCTCTTTGAATCATTCACCCTCTTCTCCTTGAGCTTTTCCTATTCAATCTGTTCAACAATAGTCATGAGTTTGGAGATGTCTATATGCTGAATATGGATAGCATGCATCATTCTTTCATAATCAAATCAGAGATACAGAGATAAACTTGTGCATTCGTGCACGAGAGTTAGCTACTAGCATAAGAGCATACTTGGAGAGCTTTGTAAATGTAAGGACATAGTCCCTCATACTCATTCCACCATATAACATTGATAAATTTTGTTGTCTTATCTTTCCTATCCTCAAGACGAAAGAAATGATCCAGAAAGAAAAAATTTGAACTCTTCCCAATTAACTCTATCACCCCAGACCCATTCCATCAACCACTGAGATGTACCACACTGGAGCCAGATGCTTTAACTAATAAGAAAATATCTCTAGTTTATCCTCTGAAGTCACTCCCATAATAGTCAACACCTTAGATAGTTCATCAATGAAGTCTTGAGCATCCTCATCAATTTGAGATCCACAAAACTCTAGAGGATTTATCTGGGTAAAATATGTCACTTTAGCAGCCGAGTAGAACATGGTGAGGAAGATTAGCCTATACATCCTGGGTGGTCACCACTTAGGCAAGCATGGCAATGGCAGTACATAATTGAGTGACTGGATCTCTTATAGGCTCTTGAAGGACTCAATCTTCATTAATCGAGGCCTACCTTAGTAGAGGAGCCCCGTTGTGGAGGCACCTTCTATAATATATCAAGGACATCATTAGAGTTAAAACGTCTTAATACATAGTCCAAGCACAACATAAGACATGAAGAAATTAGACAATTCCTAGAATACCATCATAGCCTCCCACTCATTGGCATGGTGCAGTAACACCCATGAATAGAACTCTAACCAATGCGGAATATTGGACATTGAGGATCATTTATAAACCTAGTGCTCTGATACCATACTTGTCATGACCTATATATAGGGTTTAAGAGGGACATAGCGAATGGGAACCCGAGAGTCCCCAAGCAAGCCTCAAAGTGTCCTCATTCCCATCATCGATTTGGAAGCACATAGATCTAAGGGACAGGAAAGTAGGACTCATGCTATGGGGATGTAATAGGGATAGGATTAATTTGATATACATAGCACATAACATATAAGGAATAAGGAGTGGGTAAGTATGACTCATGCTATAGGGATAGAATAAGACTTAGGACATTCCACATTTTCCACATTTCATCATATTCAAATCATCAAAGTATCAATGTTCAATAAATAGCCATAATCAAAATCCCCAAATAACAAGAGGTAGCCCAAACCTAAACAAGAGTCTACATGTTGTCCAATAATGCTTCTAAGTCATAGAATAAGATGGGGCAAAGGCATGTCCCGAGCTCACCCTCAAAGTAGATATAACATAAGTGAAAGCAACATAATAGGTAGATAGATGATGGCTTGTCCTTTTATGATAGGACTCACCACAGCACTTTCACAATCTGAACTAGCTGTCAAAGATGGATGAATATAGTCTCCGGTCCCTATATAGTTAGATTATGAAGGAAACAAATATGCATTAGTATTTTTGCATGTACTAAATATGCGGGCATACAATGCATATGAACTCTAAAACTGCATTGAATGTTAGATTACAAGGGTACATATATAGAAAGAAGTATATATATATATATATCAACATGCTACGAAGTCCATACTGCATGCAATGCCATAATACTTCAATATAGAAGATATGATACCATACTCGACATCTTAAACTCATACGAGCTATTACATAATCTTTTCCTGATGAAAGCCTCCCATTGGGTGAGAGAAGATTACTTGCCAAAGGTAATCTACACCACAACTTAGAACCCGATCATTTTAGTGTGATGGCGACCTTCCTTAAGACCCGATCATTTTTGAAGGATTTTCATATCGTAATTAAAATCATACCTTAAGACCCGGTCATTTTGGTAAAGGTTACCATCTACCTATGTTGGCATATAGTTCAAGAGAAAGGAATAGGCCCCTTTGGGATTGCACTAATACCTTTAATCCCATTGGTGCTAATCATTATCCCTAAAAAATACTTATATATATACATGCTTTCAAAAGAGGCATAACTCATTTCAAATCATTTCAATGCATAGTTAGGGCTTAAATCACTTTAAAAACAACAGTAAACATAGCCCATGTTTCAATTGAATCAAATAAACAATAATCTAAAAAATATATGTTTAAAGTAAGCCCAATTTCATAAAATCAAGAGTAAAAGAGTTTGGGATGTTCATGGTTGAAAGGAACCATGAATCTATGCCACAAAACTCAGATAACCAAGAGGAATTAAGAAGATGTTGATTGAAAAAGAAGACCCTTCCTTAAGCACCAAACTAATCCTTCAAGGCTCAATTGAGAAGGGTTCTTTTGATGAGAGTTTGAATATTCTAAGTGTATGAATTGAATTTAAAAGAGAATAGAAGAGTATATGTCCTTTGCAAGGTTTAGGATATGTTAGAAAGTCATAATCGACCCTTAGGAATAGCTAAAATTATAAGAAAGTTATTAATGAAAGGAGTGTCAAAACATTGCCAGGGGTCCCGTAATAAAGCTCCACGGGTCGTGCAAGTGTCACACGGACCGTAAGGCCATCCGTGTGACTTCACTTGGAAAAGTATTCACTGATGAAATTCTAATATATGATTCCATACTTAGAAAATTTTCATGCTATAACCCTTATAGGCTACCATAAGAATCATATGGTGTCATATGACTTGTGAAGTGGTTCGTGTGTCATGTGCATTGGCCAAACTGTGACTTTCATGGCAAAGGCTCCTCTCACAAGCCACCATATAACCAATGAAGTGCCACATGAGCCATGTGTTGCTCAATGAGGATTACCTTGGTCTTGAACTTCAACTTTAAGCCAAGCACTCCACAAACAAGGCCAAGGGCCACCTCAAAGCTCCTCCACATGGCTAATGAAGCTTCAGACGACCTGTGGAGGTGACTTTGTGGTTTTACCTTGGTCAAAAATTTTCTAAAACCAAAATTCATGCACTATTAAGGCCTTATAAAGTCTGGGTCCATACAGTTTGAGAGAGCGATTTGACGTGATCTTTGATAGCAGCAAAAGACCAAATGAGCATCTTTTAAATCTTGATCAATCCCCTAAGGCTTGAAGATTATGCATATGATCATCGACTAGCACAGGTACGTACTTTTCTATTATCCCACCTAATGATTCAACTAATTTTTTTAAGCAATCATAACTACTTTCTTTCTCTTCCACTGCCTTTCCATGTACAACATAAAGCACCAATAACATCCAAGATTACTAGATATAGGATAGACATGTACTGAAAGTTGAAAAGTAAGAAAGCTTATTTAACTGAAAGGTCTTTTAACATTTGTATCTGCCTTTCTTATAAAATGTATGGAACTTCCTCCTATGTTGATAGCAATCTTTATTCACTCCTGCTTGTCAACTAGGAGCTTTATGCTCTGCTCTTCAAATTAAAGTCAAGCTTCATGTTTTTTCTCTAGTCAAAGTTCTATCTTGCTTTCCGCTGGGAAAGTAAGAGATAAGTATAGTTGCGAACCTGGATGCCTGTCGAAAATTGCTTTTGTTTCTTGTTCAAAAAGTTCTAAATAAAGTAAAAATCTATTTTTAGATGACTGGCTTTATCCTACTTCTTTCACTTTTTAGTTATATATATATATACACACACACACACACACATATATATATACTTCCTCTCTTTATCTTAGGCTTACCTTAATAAAAGAACTTAATAACTAAACTTCCTCCTTGTCTTTATCATGTTGTTCTAAGCCTACCACCTATCGAGCTAAACATAGCATTTTGCCTTAGTCACGATAGCTTCACTTATAACCAACATTATCTAAGAAAAGCATAGAAACAATTCCCTCATCCCGACTTAGCTAGTCTCTTCGATACAGGAAATATAACAATTTCTATTCTTACTAACCATTTTACCTAGCATCTTTCCAATATATAGAATTATCATCCTAATTTAAGATAGCGTGATGCCACCAATAATTGATTTATTTGACTACTCCTTTTAATTGAATCTCCAAGCCTGCCAAATACTACCCACTTATAAAATAGGCATAAGCCTATGCCAATGGACCTGTGACATCCATGCTTTGAGTCATCAATTGACGTATGTTAAGAAGACCCAAGCCTAGATATATGGGCTTATCCTAAAAACTCCTATAAATGAAGACTCATGCGTATCAAGCCTACTTTATTCGATCCAAGTTCGGTGAAAATAAGACATACGAAGAGTCTGATAATGGCCAGCCTTTAAAGGCCCTTGGAAATGAAGCTTAAGTAATTGTTTTTGGTCTGATAATTCTTTCCTTTTTATTGCTATTCTGCTCTACGAGCTAAGTAAATCTTATCTGAAAATGAGTGATATCAATTATTTTTCCTTTATCCTTTTTATTTTGTCATTTTCGTTTCACACTGATCCCAATTATTAGATCATCGAAACTCTATGAATCCCAAAATAACACATAAGATGTATTACTAAATCATTGTCTCAATTGTTTTTTCAATTTCTAAATAACTATAGTTTGTAGTTTCTATTAGGGATATACAATGGCTAGTAAGTCATTTTTTTGGATTTTATTCAATGACAAGAAAAAAAACAATAATATTTTTTTAATGGATAGTTATATTATTTCAAGCCCAAATGAGGTAGTGCCTAATATCACTAGGTGTAAGTTGGTAGGGGGCCTGAGATCTTGACAATGTATTAAGGAAATCGTGATGCTCTACAAGCTATTTCTCGTGCTGAAAAAGTTATGGGCGATCTAGATCTAGCCATACAATTGGGGTTGCTGAGCCCAACAAAAGAGGCTCTAAAAAAGAGAGCTTTTGACCTTTTTTCTTCTTTTGCGAATAGGGAAAGGAGAAGAAATATTTTGGAAGGGAAAATAAGGAAACTCGACTTGAACAATGCATCCCTAAAAGAGCTTTCTTTTAGGATCTTATAACTGATGCATAAATTTTCCAACAGACGCTTGTTGCTTCCACAACTAAGAAGGCTTCATTCAAAGCTATAAAAGATTGGGAGAAAGGGGAAGCATGAGCCTAGGGAGAATTTCTCGAGAACTAGTGATGGATTCTTTTTCTTTTATATAGGTAGGGTTAGGCAGTTACTCTACTTCTTGAAGTGAAGAACAAAAAGTCATCATTTTCTAGACATGTCCAACATGTTGTGCATCAATGGTGTTTTGCTCGTTGGGAGAGGGATACAGGAAATTAGGGTCCTCTAACTTATGTGCACTTTAATTTTTGAGGTCAGATTGATTTCTAATTGATGTTGAATAGAAGGGTTCCAAAACTCTAAAAGGTGAGGCAGATTTAACGTTACGCCCTTCCGTTAACGCCTCTTATCAGGCGCTACTATTAACAAAAGGATGCATAGGGTGAAGTTGCAACCATGAACTAAGGATTGTAAGGGCTGAGCATAGAGTTTATTTTTCATTTTCAGGGTGCTTGGTAAGAAATATAGCTACTTATGATGCAGTTAATTTGAAAACATATGACAGGGCAGTTTGGTGGGAAGTCAGATCAAGCCAATGGTCCTACTATGCTTAATACTAAGAGAGTGTGGTATGGTCTGACTCAATTAAAGATCTTATTAGCCAAGCAGTTGTGCTAGTGCACAAAACAAGCACATAAGGATTGTGTAAATCTTTGCTCTTTCTATCATTGCCTAGGTTAGACTGACTATTTTTTAGGGCAAGAAGACTTTTAGTTGAATTATTAAACTATTAAGACTAACATAAAAACGGGTACTACTCTTTTCCCTCCACTACTAATATTGACTGACCTATTGAAAGGATATAGGGAAAGTTGAGAGTATATTCGAAGAAAGAAAAAAGCCTTTTCAAGATGGGACTATGAGTCCTAATAGAGATAATGATAAAGAAGTTACAGGGCAGTGTAGGCTTAATGTGCATAGGTTAAATCTAGGCCTTATATTAATATTCTTTTCAATTCATTTTGAAATTTCTTCAGTCCAAAGTAGTGCGCAATTCGTTTAGATCTATTTCAGTTACCATTGAAATGGAATATGAGAAACTCTCCAAAAGTTAATCTAATGAGTCAATTCTTAATGTGATGATGCTATCTGTTCGACGATCCCAGTAAGTGATGCTATGTGCTCTTATCTTGTTCTAACTATAGGAAGTGCCCCCTCTATCTTTTTTCTAGGGTTTACTTCTAAAAGGGTCTTAGATCTCAGCTTGAGAAAAGAATGGTCTAGGTAATTGGCCTATGCTAGACCTTCCAGTGATATTGGGATCTTGGAGTAATTTCTTTCCCAAAAGAATCCTTTTTAATTCATAAGTCCAAAAAAGGCCATGCACCCCCATTCTACCAGCAAATCCTTTCTTTTAGTGAGGTAAGGACTCTCGATTAGTGCTTTTTTGGTCTATTGGCTGCTTCCCCTAACCTGGTAGATTTATTGATGACTCTAGAAGGGAGTTTTGAAAGCTTCTGAAACTAGTAACCATAGCCTCGAACTCAATCTACGGCCCCCTCAAGGTTAGGGGCACTCAAAAATGTCATTGACAATGGTGCAATCTATGGTCCCTCCAAGGCATCTAGCTGATCCTTACCTTTCCAAATGATAAAAAGTACACCACACTTTTTGATCAGCTTTGCTCATGAATTCACATTTCAAAAATCCTATATTTATTGGGGAAGGTTTTAATTCTTTGCTCATCTTGGATAACAATTGAAAATTCTTCAAAAGGGGGAAGTCAAAAACAAATCGTGTAATGTCTGATGAAGAGTTTTTTGGTCTAGGATCATATCCTTTGAGGATGCAAATTGAAATAAAAAAAAAGGATTCTATTTGATAAAGAGTTTAGCTGGAGTGTTTTTTATTGAAAATTAATTAATAAATGAAATAGTGGAGTCTTAATGAGAGTAAGGATCGAACACTCGATTCCTATAACAAATGACTCTATGAAAGTGGTTGAAAATCACATTTTGGAAAATCTTTCTTCTCGATGAAGCAACACAAAATCTTGTTAAGAAGCATGAGAATGTGTATGGCAACTTATGAAATCGGTCATTCAAGCTATTTACTACCCTTTTCTCATTTTTCTTTCACTCACCGGGATGACCTTGTTTAATGGTTTCACACGGGACAAGAATATCTATTATGATACAAGGAATTAATAATAGGATAGACATAGAATTTGAGGTTATCCTGAGATGCCACTATTCTCAAATCTCTACTAGCAAGTTTGAAGCGTGACTTCAAGAGCTCAAAGCATAGGAAAGGCAGGCTACGAAGGCGCTAATATGATTTTTCTCAAAGAGAAGAAGGCAAGGCCAGAAGAGAAAGTACATGACTATAATGTGGGTTTAATGTATTCTAGCTAGAGAAAGTACATGACTATAATGTGGGTTTAGTGTATTCTAGCTATCTCACTATTGGTAATGCAAGGGATGTCTGAAGTCTTTCTCTCATTTCAAAAGCACTCTCCTCATTCTTTCGTTAGGGCGACTGCTGCTCCCATATAATGACTTTCTCCTGCTTGTACTTACTTATTTTCTCCTGCCTTTGAATCTACTATGAGTGAATTTACTTTGGGTTAAGGAACCACTGCGATTGCCTTTGACAATAACTCTTACCTATGCCTATATGAATATTTTAATGTTGCAGATCCAAAGTGAGTAGTTGCTTCAGTAGAACCGGTTGATTTGGGTGATTTGGTTGATGAATCAAAGATGTTAGTTTTAAAGATAGGATAGTAAAGCATGGAAGTTTTCTGCTATGCTTATGCTACTATAGGATATAGGAGAGTGACTATAAATACACAACTTTCACCCTCTTGGCTATAATTTTAGCTTTTATATGTGAGAAATTAACAAGAAAAGAAAAGATCTAAAAAAGAATTCAATTCAACAATGTTTCAACACAAAATAGGGAAAGAGAATTAACTAGAACAAAATGGAGTTTCTTGATTAATAGGCTTTTTATGGGAACACATCAAATAGGAAGCGTACACATACATAGACCAACCACACAACTAAATACAATATTACAAAGTGAAGAATGGAAGGCTACTAGTGATACATACAAACATAATAAAGACACAACACATTGGAGTACATCTCCACCAAACCAAGAAAAGAAAGAAACACATTGCTTCACATCTATATACACTTATTTAAACTTAAAAAAACTCAAAAGAGTTGATAGACTCTTCCACTCTACTCTTTATAGGAATCCGAAGCTATGCGGGTGACCTGCATAGTTAGTTCCTTTTGTTCCTGAAGGAGGGCCTCCTTACTCTCTTCCAAATCGTGAATGCAGTTCTAGATTTATTACATTATATTTGCAATGGCAATAAGGTTTAGAGGAGCAAAATGCTCCCAGAACAGACCTAGCCTTTGCTTTGATTGGAGCTTCTCCTCCTCTACTCTTAAGATTTCTATAAAAAATTCTTGGAGTCTCAGAAAGGAATCCATGGCTACACTTTATTCCCTTTGCTAAAAAGAGAAAGAAGCTTCTATTATAAGTGCTGGAGGCCATTAATCCTTTCCTATTATTAGTAAGATAGGTTTTCTAGGTCTGTAACATACTTCAAACCTAGCGTTTCATTATTATGGAACCTCATCAACTAGATTTTAGTGTGATGAATAATTATTTTTTCCATCTCCCCATTTGAGTACTGAAGGCCCATTTCTTTTGACGAGTATCGCCATATGGCTTAGTCCTAGATCACTTCTTAAGGAATAGGACATAATAATATAGAACATATCAGAGAAGAGATTACCCCCTTTATTATAGGACAACCCCCCCCTCCCATGTCCTTTCTTAAGAGATGGAGCAATCGTCACTCGACAGCTCAAAGCTGATCATTATAACTCGTGTGCTTGCTTGCTAATCTTTAACAATCCTATTTGTACCTAGCTATAATATATCATGACCAAAAAATAGATCGCAACTAAAGAGAACAAAGTAAAGCACAAGCAATCATAGCATTTAATATGAAATCCGAGAACCTAGAATCATAATTACAAGAGCATTCAAAGTAGTGTGAATGAGTAAATACAACTCTCTCAAATGAAAATACAATGTTGTCTAATGATATCTAATACAATGTCTAGAATAGAAATTACAAGGAAATCTCTAAAGATCCATGACAACTCAATGGTTGAGCCTCATCGCTAAGATCTAGCATACTTGGAGAATAGCTCTGAACGAATGAGATTAACTACCCCGTAGGGGTCTCTGTGGTCAATATGCAGGGAAAAAATAAAGTAGGGGTGAGCATAATAAAATATACCCCGTAAGTTCAACCAACTGCATAAGTGGATCTAGACTTGGTATGACCTTAATAGTGCTTCAAAATTGATTCTAGAAAGTTTTTGACCAAGGTGACACCATATAGGCAACTCCCCGAGTTGTTTGATCACCACGTTCTATGTGAAGGATTCTTGAGTTTGCCATTGGTCTTGTGTGTTTAGTGTTGCCCTTAACTTTGGAGTTAAAGACTAAGATTCACACCACATGAACCCCACACAGTCCATGAGGTACTTTATATACTGTCTAGTTGCTTGTGTGAGTGGCCTTGGACCTGAAAACTACATTTTGGCAAAGGCACATCACACATGAACATCATACGATCCGTATAACTATTCAGAGGCCCTATGTCCCTCCGTATAGGCATTATATGAAATTTTTTTAAGTATGGGATCACCATCTCGAAACTTTGTTAGTGAAGATGTTGGCTATGTGTTGCTTCACGGAAGGCCACACAGTCCATGTGACTTTTGTACGAGACTCTGGCAAGGTTTTAACCTCCATTTTATTAATGGCATTATTCTAATTTTTACTAGTCCTAAGGTTCTTTGGTGAATTTCTATGCTATCCTAATACATTCAAATGGCCTGGTACTCTTCTTCTCTCATTCAAATTCATTCAATGCTTAGAATCTATTCAAGCTCTCTCTAAGAACTCCCCCAAAGTATACCTTTGCGGATTGTCATGAAGATTAAGGAAAGGCTCTCTTATTCATCAAATTCCTCTTGTTTTTGTTAGGTAACTAAAGGTATGTACGATTTAGTTATGATCCCTTTCAACCATGAAGACACCAAACTCTTTTACTTGATTTACTTGAAATTTAGCATACTTTAAGTACGGGTTTTTGAGATTATTGTTTAGTTGATTAAATTGAGATATGGGCTATATTTTATTGTTCGCTTTAAAGTGAATTAAGTACTAATATGATAAATTGCATTGAACTTATGAAGATTTGAATATGCATTGTCCCTTTAAATCTTGATTTAAGAATGGGTAATCTATATTGTGATTTGAATGTGAGTTTTGCTTATGGATTTACTTGAATTTCATATTATATTGTTGATTTAAATTTGAATATTTATTACTCATGCTATTCTCATATCATTCATGGCATATACATGTATGAACTATGGTTTTCATGAAGTTTATGATGTGGGCTAAGTCCCAATTATGATGATGATGTTTTCAATGAAAGTATAGGTTTGACAAGAATATGATCACATAAATAACTATGATATGGATCTTTGAGCAAATGTTGGGTGTTTTTACACCAAATGTATAAGCATGAAGGAACATAGATTTGAGGTTGGAGGTAGAAAGGGCTATCCCCAAGGGTCCTTACTTATTTCTTATATCTATGTGCTTAATGGAGATATTTCTATGCATGAAAGTATGACATAAAGTGTAATTTTGCTTTTTAGTCCAAGTATGCATGATTATGAGGGATGTTTGGCTTTTTAGCCTAAGTATTTATGATTGTGAAATGTGTTTTGGCCTTTAAGCCTAAGTATGCAAGTAAATGATTTGAAAGTCTATGCCTCTTTTCCAAAAACTTATATGTATATGTATTCTTGTGGGATGATAACTTATCACCAATAAGATTGGAGGCAGGGAGGGTGTAAGACCTTACTCATTGGGTTAGGAGGCATGCAAGAAGTAAGCTTTGGGAAATTTGAACTATTACTATTTATATATTGGGTTTAAGATTCATAAGATGAAGTATAGCCCGTAAAGTGGGTTCGTCGAACATGGCAGACTTAATGACATTTTCATCTTTCTGATGTTCAATCACTAACTTATTAGATGACTCATAAATTCCTCTACGAGTTATAGGTAGTCTCATAGAATGAGAATCAGAGAAAGGGGTCTCTGAAGTTTCAAAAAAGGCCATAGACGAAACCCCACCTATAACCCTTAGAATGTTCTACGGCTCGTAAATGAAGTCTCAAAGACCTGCCCGACTAGGATTTTGTTGGGGTAGATTTGACCTTTGCTCTTTTTCAAAGCCCAAGCTATGTTTTTTTTGACCCCAACTATGTATTCTATCAGTATATACAACCATAATTCATCTCATTCCTGCTCATTCCAAAAACACTCTAAGTCTTACAACTCTCTCAAGCTCTTCAAGACTTTCAAGAAAAGGATGTAAGCTAGAGATTCAAATCTTCCATCTCAAAACTAGGTTTCCTCCACCATACTCACAATAATGTATGTGGGTTTGATTTTGGAAATCTTCCTTCTTACAAGTCCAACCAATCTTTTTCTCAAACCACATGAGATTTATGGATTATTTTAAAGGCATTTATGAACTCTTGTTTATGGTGATATTATTATGCATTATACACATGATTTCTATTTGGGTTTTTCATGTAATGATTTTATTATGCTAAAATGTTGGTGGGTTTAACATTGTGATTGATTTTATGATATTAAAATTATTTACAATATGATGTTATGAAAAGCTATGGAAGGACTTGTGGATTTTTAGTGTATTTCATGATACCCAAAACAAGGGTTTTACTATAATGATGGTGTATTGATTTGAACAACTTTAAATGAATTGATTTTCCTCTTTTCTTGTCTCATACTATTGAAGTGTATGATTTTAGGTACATGTGCATATACCCACCATATTTGACTAAATCTACATAACAAGGGTTCTTATGTTGATGAAATATTATTGCATGAATTTCAAGATAAGTATGTTATGATAAGTTATGGGCATCTAAGCATGTATTGAACTCATGATAAGTTCCCAAGATTTGTAAGTGAAATTTTGAGCCCTTATGATACATATTCTACTCTATTGTGAGAAAATCATTTCTATATGAAGGGGTCACGCATGATAAATATTCTACCCTTATATGTGTAACGTAATGCCTAATAGAAGAAGTCAAGTTTATGCTATGTTTTTACCCTCTAGTAAAAGGTATATGCCATGTGTAAAGTCATGTATTTGAATGACATACTCATGCCATGTTGTCATGTTTCTACAAGTTATGGAAGTTATGATTAAGGTAATTTTAAGTATTCCACGGGACTAGACCGAGTAGACAAAGATGCTTGATGTGGGGGCTCGACTCTAGGGATCCTTATAAAAAGTCTTGCTCTCTTAACTATGTGCTACCATAGGTTTATATTATTTTCCTAAATAGGCTTTTACTACTGGATCCAAATAGGTCATGTTAACCACTATGTGTGTTTATGCTTGGTTTACTTTTGCAAGTAGACCACTCCTTTATTAAGTGTGGAGTGAACATCAGGATTCTAAGTAGAAACTCGCTTGGTCTTATATGTTAGTAAGGGTCTCATACAACATATGTATGATATATTATGCAAGTGTGATTATTTTCATACATGTTTTAACTTAAGCATTGATCATGCATTTCATATTGAGCTCATGTCCATTGATTATCGATATGCATATTGATTATTATAGCTTAGGTTCCTTGTTGCTTCGCATGCTGCATAATTAGTATGTTCCAAGTACTAACGCATATTTTTTGCATACATGACCTAACTATGAACGGAAAAAGGCTTCTGTTTGTCTTCTTCCTCCTCGTGGCTAGTCGAAATCCTTGAACACTCCTATTGGTGAGTCCTACATTTCAGGGATAACATCAACTTTAGTTTCAAGCTTTTGTTAAGACTTGTCTATTTTAGAATTTTTATCTTTTTAGGGTGAGCCTAGGAGATGTCTTGGCCCCCGTTCCACTCATATTAGAGGTGTTGTTGGATATGAAAGTTTATGTATTGAGCTTGACTCCAATTATCTTTATGTAATTGTGAAGACTTCCCTTAGTCCCTTTTTCCCTTCTATGCTTGTGTATATGGATGGATATGATAGAAGCCCCAAGTCCTTCAATGCCCCTATAGACTGAGTCATACTTACCCGTCCCTTAGACTTATCTGATATGTGATCATGTTTATCCTGTTCCTTATAACATCCCCACAGCATGAGTCCAAAGTCCTACTTCCCATAGTAATTATGCTACATGTTTATTACTCTTTTATGCTTCCATAAAATGAAGGATGTGCTATGTATGCTTAAGAGGCTTATTTGGGATCCCTTCAGGTTCCCGTTTGCCGTGTCACGTCTAGGCCCTAGGCTTTGATCTTGACAAACTTTGTATTAGAGCACTATCTTATTAAATGGTTTCGAAAATCTAACACATTGGGTCAACTAGAGTTTCTTCATGATTGTGAAGTACGCCATAACTATGAATAAGAGGCTATGAAGCATTTCAGGAATTGTGCACGTTTTCATGATCTATACCGTGCCTTATATTTAAAATAAGGTTTCTTTCCCTAATAGGTGGTTTTTTACTCTTACAGATCATGCCATAACCAAGGAGAATGGCTCAAAGAGCTCCCACACCCGAGGAGAGTCCAACCTATCTACCTCCTCAAGCTCCTCAAGAAGAAGGAGTTACACTTGCTGAATATCAAAATGTAATTTCCATGTTGGCATAAGCCATGACCAACAAATTGGACCAAGGATCCAAAGCTCCTCATGCTCCCACCTCGTGTTTAAGAGTTAGAGCTTCACAAGGATGAACCATCTAGAGTTCCACAACTCCAAAACGGAAGAGGACCCCCAAGAATTCATTGATAAGATATATCAAGCGCTTCCTATTATGGGGATGATCTCAGAGGATAAGGTGAAACTTGTGACCTATTAACTCAAGGGTGTTCCATAAGTTTTGTTTACTCAATGGAAACTTGAGAGGGAGAATGATAATCCCATCCCGTGGGAGGAATTTAAACCTGCCTTCCTCAATTGATTCTTCACTATTAAATTAAGAGAGGCGAAGATGATGGAATGAATCTCACGCAAGGATCCATGAGTGTGAGGGAGTATTCCTTTAAGTTTAACAATCTCGCTAAATATGCTCCTCACTTGGTTGTCGACTTTAGGGAAAGTATGAATAAGTTTATATTGGGGGTATCTGACTTGGTAAATGAAGAATGTCACACCGCTATGCTCGTGGATGATATGGACTTGTGTCGACTCATGACTTATGCTGAGAAACATGAAGGAGAGAAGTTTAGGAAGAGAAGGAGTATGGAGTCCAAGATGGCTCAATATGATGGTGGTTTTCAAGGTGCTAAGGAAGGCCACTTTCGATAAGGTGATAAATTCTAACTCCAAGGATCCTCAAATTCTCGAAACAAAATATTTGCTAATGACAGGGTGCCTAACCCTAGAGCTTAAAATGGCAATGGTCGTATGACTTTTCCAAGGTGCCCAAAATGTTGGAGAAATGATAGTGGTAAATGCTTGAGGGACTCAAATACTTACTATAGGTGTAGAAAAGTAGGCGACAAGCTTATTAATTGTCCGTACAATCAATACAAGGGAAAGGATGGTTATACCCAAGGACAAGGTTCGCATGTTGATCAAAGGACACAACGAGGCCAACAAGGGGATGCTTCATGTCACAATCCATTCTATACCCTTCAAAGGAGGCAAGGAGTGGAAAGGTGCCTGATATTATTATCCATACGTTAAAGATTTATGATTATGGTTTGTATGCTTTATTAGATCCAAGTGCTACTATCACTTTCATTACTCCTTTTGTTTCTAACAAGCTTTATGTGTTTCCCGAATTATTGTATGAACCCTTTGATGTGTCTGCCCCTATTAGTGAGTCCATTATTGCTAGAAGAGTTTATAGGGGTTGTCCCATGTCTATATTACATAATGTGTTGCCTTGTGATTTTATGGAACTTGACATGGTGGATTTTGACGTTATTCTTCGGATGGATGGATTATATGCATATCATGCTTCCATTGATTATTGAACTCGTAAGGTTAAGTTCTATTTTACTAATGAGCCTATCTTTGAGTGGTAAGGTCATGAATCAGTAACAAGGTAGGTTTATTTCTTATCATAAGGCTCGAAAATTGACTTCTAAGTGTTGTATTTACCATCTCATAATGGTTTGAAATATTGAGTCTAAAGTCCCTTCTATCGAGTCAATTTTGGTTGTGAATTAGTTTCTCGATGTCTTTCCTCAAAAACATCCTGATGTCCCTCCCAAAAAAGAGATAGATTTTGGTATAGATCTCCTCCCTGATACTCAACACATTTCTATTTCTCCTTATCGTATGGCCCCAACAGAGTTAAAGGAGTTAAAGGACCAATTGAAGGATTTGTTGGAGAAGCATTTTATAAGGACTATTAAGTCAACTTGGGGTGCACCAGTGTTGTTTGTAAGGAAGAAAGCTTGTATCGACCGTCAGCAACTCAATAAGGTCACAATAAAGAACAAATATCCTTTTCCAAGGATAGATGACCTATTTCATCAACTACAAGGGGTTAGTAATTTTTGGAAGATTGATCTTTGGCTTGGGTACCACCAAATGAGGGTGAGGGAGTATGATATTACCAATACGACTTTTCAAACTACATATTGGCATTTGAATTTGTACTGATGCCATTTGTCTTTACTAGTACACTAGAGATAGTTATGAATCTCATCAATAGGGTCATTAAACCCTACCTTAACATGTTCGTGTGGTCTTTATAGATGATATATTGATTAACTCCCAGAGTGAAGAAGAGCATGTGAAGTATTTGAGAGTAGTGTTGCAAATGTTGAGGGATGAGAACTTGTTTGCTAAATTTGATAAATATGAATTTAGGTTGAAGGAAGTTGCATTCCTAGGGCATGTGGTGTCAGGTGGTGGAATTAAAGTGGACCATAAGAAAACAGAAGTGATTACAAATTGGCCTAGGCCCTTAACTCCAATGGATATTAGGAGTTTATTGGTCTTAGTGGGGTATTACATAAGGTTTGTGAATGGTTTCTCGTTAATTGCTTCCCCTTTGACAAAATTGACTAAAAAGAAGGCAAACTTTTCTTGGACCAATTCATGTGAAAAGAGGTTTCAAACTTTGATACACAAGCCTAAATCCACTCCTATAGTAGCTCTATCGAAAGGGTTAGAATGGTTTGTGATTTTGTGATGCTTCAAGGGTTACTTTGGGGTGTGTTTTAATGCTAAGTGGCAATATTGTAGCATATGCTACTCGAAAATTAAAGGTGAATGAGCATGATTATTCCACCAATGATGTTGAGTTAGAAGTTGTGGTATTTACTTTGAAAATATGGTGTCATTATTTGTATAGGGTTCACGTAGAAGTATTTATGATGTGCTGTCAGTATACAACACATTTGATGCCTAAAACTTAGTATTTTGTGTGTTCTCATTGATACATTTATGGGTTTTATACCTTTTTCTGTTGCAGTAAAGTAGGTTCGCATGACTTTTAGAGATAATTGCAGACTTTTCTAGTTTTTGAAGGCTTACGAGACCCTCTAGGAGTTGTAGAGCAATCTACGAATAGTAGATTGTGTTTCATGGGGATTTGTAGTGAAGAATGAAAGTCTAAAGTTTAGCTATATGAGACCTCTATACTAGTCATAGATCACTCTATGAGTCATATAGAGGGGTTTCGTGAAGATTTCCAGAGAAGGACCAAATGATGATGAAGTTAATGAGAAGGCGATACGACTTGTACATCAGATTATGACTCATAAAGTATATCTATAGTAATAAAGTCTAAGATTCAAGAAGCTGAACACGAGACCCTAATTTCAACTAGTAAACCCAGTTACGAGTCATAACTACATGTCATATGGTTCACCGACAAGTTTTCTATTTTTTGGGGACTTGTTTATAAATACTATAAATAGTATAATTAGGTTATTTTTAGTAAGAAGTACAGTAGAATAGAGTCTAATCATCATTATAGTACTTTTTAGGGGTTTATAATTGGAGACTAAATATTGGAGAGCAGAATACACTTATGGATTTATTATATCTTTCAACCTTGTGATTAAAAATACAAATTGGGTTTTCTTGTTCTTCAATCTATTTGGGTAAGAGATAAATTATGTTTTTTCAATTCATAGTTTCATTATCTACCCATAGCATGATTAGCTAAAACCACAACTTGGGGTTGTGGGAGCTATGAAGATCTAATCAAATAGACCCAGAAAATTTGCAATTCTTAGAATTGGTATTTACATGTATTATTCAATTCTCTTTGTTTTGCATGTTTTGTTGTGGTTGCCAACATTAGAACTTTCCTAGTGTTACCTTCTCGATCCAGGTGATAATGAATAGGAAAAAAGATTGGTTAACAATATTTGATGATGTGCTCTAATCTAATCAACCGAACTAGACCAAGGTGATGTTGATTGGGACTATAGGTAATGGTTACTATTGCACACTATTGAGATGGGTCAAGTCACATAGTGAAATTTGCCTCTCACCTTTGACCAAAGGGCTTGGTGAACTTAAATTACCATCTTGCATTCTATAATCTAGTCGAGAATTGGGTTATTTGGGGATGATGATTTAGTGAATCATGGGGAACACAATAAACAAGTTGCTCTCCATTATTGATTGTCTCCAATTTTAGTTAATTTAGTTTAATTTCATATCAATCATTTTAACCCCCCCTTTGGGGGAATTGAGTTGTTTAATACTTGAATTGTTTATTAGTGAATTGATTTAGAAAGTGTCTGTATTCTCTGTGGGATTCGACCCTAACCTTGTTTAGGTTTTATATTTGACAATGACTGCTTTATCATCCCAAAGAGAGGTGTAAGTTAGGCATGATCAAAGATTATAACGCCACAGCCTTGGAATATGGCTAGACATTGATTGAATTCACTAGTAGTATAATTCAAGTGTTAATTCAATAGTTCCCTTATATTTTACGTTTGTTTTTATTTTTGTTTTATTTCTTTGCAAGGTATACTAGATAGTGTATGCCCAACACTAGGAGTCAAGGCAATCGCTTAGCTCCAATTGATTTAGAGATCCAACACACTTTGAGAGGAATGGCTCAACCAAATGCTAATATCGCGGTTAATAAAGCTTTGAATCGGAATGTTGATGTTGATGATAGTGATGTAAGCCCACATCCTTTGGAGAATATTCCATAGCCTAGGGATTACAATGACAATCCTTATTGATGGAATCAACATATATTCAACCTTATGGCTATGGATATGATTAGGGCTATTGTGTTGCCACCACTAGAGTCCGACACAAAATTCACTATTTCTAGTTGGTTACTCCTAATGCTCCAAAACCATGGGTTATTTGCTGGTCTACTATCAGAGAATCCATATTGCCATTTTCATAATAATACATTTATGTGCAAGAGTGTAATGGAAACACAAAATCTATCTATGTATACTGTGGGACTTTATGTCTTCCCATTGTATCTTACAGGCAATGCTGCGTTGTGTCTATATAAGCTCCCACAAAGTTCCATCACTAATTGGGCAGATTTGTAGAAGGCCTTTTTGGGAAGGTACTTCCCAAGGTCAAAGAAGATCATGTTAGAAGATCAAATCAACAATCTTGAGCAACTTTCCGGTGATTCGATTAGTACTATGTGGGAGAGGTTTACTAAGTGTTTGAGAAGTGTCCCTAACCATAAGTTTGTATTGATGCCTTGGTAGAGATATTTTATCATACCTTTGAAGAGAATAGCCAAGCTTGTGGGGACACTAGAATTGGGGGCATGTTTTTAAATCAACCTTTCGCAAGTATTGTCGAACGGATGGAACAAGTGGTCAAGACTAATAGTGCATGGGGAAAATAGGAGAGAGATTCTATGAGGAGTTCATGTGCTATTAATGTTGGTTCAGAGCAAGCTAAAATGAAATAGGAGATTATGCAACAACTTGCTCAACTCTGCACAAGCATAAATGTAGTGATTAAGCAGAATCAGGAAAGAGTGAATAAGGTAGTCCACCAACATCCATATGTACCCGTTTATGGTGAGCCTTATTATGAAAAGGATGTTTGTTTTGTGAATGATCAAGCAGTGGATTTTTGGACTAATGCCCAAGGGTCTAATCGGGGCTATTGGCGCCAACGATAAGGAAACCAAGGTCAGAACTACGCAAGAGATGGAGCTTGTAGATATAACCGAGGTAGTTATTATAAGAGGATAAAGGTCCTAAAGTAGATTAGGGCAAAAGAGATGATTTTAGAAATAGTCCATATGTGCCACCACATAACCAAGACACGGGTACAAGCAATTGTAAAATTAAGGAGATGTCTGACCATTTGTTGAAGAAGGACGAGATAGAAGATGAAACTCTAAGAGGCATGAAGTCTAATATTTCAAGTATTAATTAAAAGATAGAGTCTCACTCGATGGTCATTAAAAAACTTGAAGAATAATTTGTTCAAGTGTCTACTCAGTCAAATTAGCATCAGAAAGGTACATTGCCTAGAAACATAATTCAAAATCTAAAGAATGAAGGGCAATATATGGCAGTTACGACTAGAAGTGGCAAGAGTACCATAAAACCTCCTATGCTAGTTGAGGTAGAAGATGTTCTTGAGAATATAGTTGTAGATAAGGATGTTGTTGAAGGAGAAGATTGTGTTAAGGATGCGGTAGGTGAAGCAGTTGAAGAGCCAAAGAAGTATAAGACTATCCCAAGGCCTCCTCCTCCTCCTTTCCCTCAAAGACTCAAAAAAGGGAGGAGGAAGGTAAGTTCAAACACTTTATCTTGATGCTTAAGCAACTACCTATAAACATCTCTCTGAAGCTTTAGAGAAAATTTTGAATTATGCAAAATATATGAAAGACTTGTTTACTAAGAAGCAAACTGTGAGTCAAGAGCTTTCTAAGGAGCTTCAACATTGTAGTGCTATTACTATTAAGTCATTGGCTTAAAAGTGTGAAGATCGAGGTGCTTTCACTATACTGTGAACTATAGGAGATGTAGAGTTTGCAAGAGCACTTTGTTATTTGGGTACTAGTATCAATTATCAATTTGATGCCCCTTCCAGTTTTCAAGAAGCTTGGTTTGGTTGCCCCTACACCAACTAAGATGCAGTTGTCAATGGCAGATAGAACGGTCAAGAAATCAGAAAGTTCACTTTATGACGTGTTAGTAAGAGTGGACAAATTCATATCCCCTGCAGATTTTGTGATTCTTAATTGTGCAGTTGATTTTGAAGTCCCTATTATCTTGAGGAGACAATATTTGGCCACGAGGAGCTCTAGTAGATATGTACTCCGGTCAACTCAGATTTAGGGTGAACGAGGAAGAAGTTGTCTTTGATATCCGCTAGTCTATGAAGCATCCAGATGAATTGAAAAGCGAGGTTTGGGCAATTGGTGAAGTCTAGTAGCTAATTTGTTTTAGTCATGCCATGACAATAAATCAGGCGCTACTTGGGAGGCAACCCAAGGATTTTTGATGTTTTAGCTCATTTTTGAGTTTATTTTCGATTTTAGGATTCTTAGGTAGTTTTTTATTGTGTTTTAATTGTTATTTTTAGCATTGGGTTTGTTGCATATAGGGTGAAAGTGTATTTTATAAAGAGTATATAGGTTCAAGACTAAGCTAGTACATTTTTCTGACAATTGCATCTGATGCAATCTCTATAACTAGGCTTACAAGTCATATTGCACTTTACCACTAGTAATCCTTTCTCGTGGAGAATCAGAGTGAGCAAGATAATTGTGCACTCCGCCCATGTGTCAACTTTATGACTTGTAGATCAACCTAAGAGTTGTGAACGAGGTTCATGAAACTCCT
>JAOTQJ010000103.1:40786-85270 GCA_025642045.1 Solanum sejunctum
AAAATTCTAGCTACTCCTAAGGTTTTGCATTATTCACTTTCTCTCTCTCTTCCAAGATCATCTGCATCTTTGGTAAGTTTTCTGGTTAAGTTTTAATCTAAAACTTCCATTGATCTTCATTGTGTGAAGTGATGATGGTGATGGGCTTGAGTCTTAAGCATGACTTTCTTGATGAATGTGAATTGTGAATGAGAATTTAGGGGTGCCTTTGATGAAATTGACTACTTAAAATTGGAATTAGGTGCAATAGCCTTTGGATTGTTGATTATGTGCCCGTGGAATCATCTATCATGTTTGAATGAGTGATATTTTATAGTTTGTGGTTGTGGGATGATAGTTGATATTATTGGAGCATGCCTTAGTGTTAATCATAAAGGAAATTGTTGGAAACTTATGGTCTTCCATGCTTGTTCGTTTTTGATGGGGGTGAATATGGGTTGGAATCATATTTGCGGTACAGATTATTATGTGCTTGAAAAGTGACTGCTTGAATACTAGCTTCAATATTGGTAGATTTAGGATTAAATTGTTCTTAGGGTCCGTGTAATGAATTTGGATAGGTCAGGTACCTGAAAGTTGTTCATAAGAGTCTTCTATGACTTATAGATGAGTATACGAGTCATAATTGTCCCTCGTGGGAAGTTCTAGTGACTTGAGTTTCTAAATATTCAATAGAGGAGACCTTGTAAGAGTCGTACATCACTCTATGAGTCGTAGATAGGTCTCCTAGATCCTTGTCTATTTTGAGAATTACTCTCTGGAACTTTATATGAAACTAGTTTATGACTCGTAAACTAAGTCACGGGTCGTACTTAGATATCATACAGTTTTCTAGTGTTTAATATTGTTTTGCACCTCTAGTTTACAAGGCCATTTTGCGACACGTAGTTCTAACTACAACTTGCAACTAACTTTCTTAATGCCCTTTTACGACTGATCAAATTTAGTTTTTGTTCTCTACGTCTTGATTGTTGGGGCTAATTATGGGGTTTTTATGTAATTTTCAGATACTATGGCTTCGATAGGCAAACGTGCAAAGATTTGAGGATTTCAGAAAACATATCTTTGATGAGCCTATAGATGATGAACATGTGGATGTTTATCATACCCAGCTGAGTAGGTCATTAGAGTTCATAGATGCTCGTCCGAATCCTAAAGTTGGGGTAATACCGACTAGATCAGTAGCTGCAAGAGTTGCCCAAACATAGGCTTAGACCGTTAGTCCTTCCTAGTAGGATGAGGAAGGTAATGAGGAGACTAGGAGCAGCATGCCCCAGATGACTAGGTCCAGAGAGGCACAAAGTTCAAATGAAGGCTCCAAGGATAGAGGAGATGCTGAACCTCAGTCAACCATCTTCTTCTTTAGCACCGGATGCTAGTGCTCACCGGTGGTTTGTCAAGGTTATGGAGGCTCTCTTTTTGAAGGGCATGCAACCTATAGAGCGGGGAAAAAGTACCTGTTTGATATATTAGGACCTCTGAGTTATTGATGATTGATTGATCAGTGTCCTAGGTCTAAAGGATGCGAAGACATAATATGGGCTCACATGGTTGATAGAGAGGCTTGGACAATACGCCCCAATTCTGGAATGGGAGTTTTATGCAATGTATGCAACCATAATTCTTCAAGATTTTCCTAAGGGAAAGAGACCTTTCGTATAACCGAGATTGACAACAGTGTGAGTGAGTTAGCGACAAGTCGATATTTTAGAGGAGACAGTCTGCCGTGTACTTTTTGGTCCTAAGTACCAAGACCCGAGATTGACAGCAGAGTTTAGCTATAGATTGGGGCAAGCAAGAACTGCATTGATTTCAAAGGATCTGATACAAAGGATCGAGTTGTTGAGATGGGTGGTCATTCACATTACAAAGCAAGGTCCAGAGTCTACTTGGGTCACGACACATACAGATCCTATTATCAAGGCTTCATTAAGTTTTCCCACCAAAGTTTGGTGGATGATTGTTAGATCACACATTGTCCAACTATCGCAGATAATACTTTTAAATTAGAGCAGGCGATATTGCTTGCCTATATCTTGGCTTGCTATGACATTCATTGGGTCTTACTCATAGTAGAGCAGATTCATGAGTCAACACCCAAGAGAGACACCTCTATCCTATTTTCTATATTAGTCTACAATATCTGTTTACATTCACAGGTAGAGATACTTCATCAACTGGATCAGTTAGATGAGTTTTATTATACCCTAGAGGCTGGCCTAATAAACGCTGATGAGAACCAGGTGGCAACCCGGTGAGCACTACCATCGCCACCGCCGATACTCGCTATGGAGCCACCACCTTAGGGTATGATGACTTTTACCAATTACTATTGCTGCTACAATAGATGAGAGACCCTACCAGCTCGAAATAGTCGATATTGAGATAGGTCCTACTACAACTGCATATGCACCAGAGGCCAGTATTTCACATACTTCTACACCAGGCATGGTTTATGCGTCCACAGTCTCTATCTAGGCCATGGCGCAACGTCTATCACGTACTGAGGCCTAGTTGTCACAGCTTATTAGAAACTTAGGCCATGGGTCTGCCAGACTGTTGCAAACTCAGAGGAGTAGTGCAAGGCATTCACCATCTGTACTAGATAGGAGTGTGTTTTTGGAGTGTACGCCTATATTGATGCCTTTGAGACCTGGGTTCAGAAGAAGTTAGTCGAGGCTCAGCCTCCATATTTGCCAGCCATATATGAGGAGATTGCAAAGCTTAGGGCTGACATGACAACATCACTTGCAGCGACCATGACATTACCGGAGTCTATATCTATGGAACTGCTATTTGATCTATTCGCCTCTATGGAGCCTCCATAGACTTCCCTGGAGAAGTGTCTTTGCACAAATTACCCTGTTCAAAGGAATGTACGTGCAAAGTGCTAGAGGAGGATGAGGATAGAGAGGTCGAGCTCAGGCTGTCCTTGAGTACATCGAGGCTAGAGGAGGAGATGAGGCTAGCCAAGGAGCGTGATAGAGCAAGGGGTATTGGCACCTCTAGAATCAGTGTGGCTACTGAGCATACTACCCCACAGATAAGAGATGACCACACGTAGCTTGAGAAAGGTTCTTAGGCACCGAGGTATGTTTTTGACCCATAATGTTACATTTTTTCTTAACTTGGTGAATTAAGGACAATGTACAACCTTTTTGGCGGGGTATAAGTAGTTATGGGCCTTGGCGAAGTTTGAGTAGCTTGTGGTCCATAACATCCCAAATTTTGATCCTGAGGTTTTCTTGGTTGTGTTCTTTTTCCTCATGGATATTTAATTTCTATTGAACCTGCACGTTGAGGGTGTTTTGAAAATATGTATAGCATATAGTACTAATACTTATGACACATAGAATGTTCTGATGTTTTGTTTAGAAAATTGGTACCCATCAAAATTTTTTTGATTAGTAGTTAAATGGCAACCATGCATGTTTGGGTATTTGGCAATAGTTGTTCTGATAAGTGATGGTAATATGAGACATGATGCATGATCTGTGAGTTTCTTGTTGACAATGTTGTGCAATGCCATGTGAGTGTGAGCTTATTTTGCCAGATTCTTGCATTTTGTGCTAATTCATAACTTGCTTGTTACTCTAAGTTAGATTGTATATTAAACGGATTTGGAAGGTATCTTAGGCCTTTGTTCTTAAAATTAGTTACTTTAGCCTAAAATAACCAACCAAATGATGTTTTATCCTTTGATCCAAATATTTGAGCCTTACATGAACTAATTCTTTCAAAAACACCTAATTAGCCTAACCATATTTAGTGATAATAAACCTTGAGATTGGCCCTGGTCTGTCCTTGAGAATTATGAACCTTGATTGAGTCAAAAATCCTTTGTTGAGGGTGGCAACCAAAAGTTGCCTTGGTTTGGGGAATAGATATTGTGTACTTCAAAATAAGCTAAAAGCCTAAGTTGAGGATGGCTAGTGTAAGGGTAAAATCACAAAAATAAGGTGGTTTTCACAACCCAAGCCTACCCTAGACATGACATGGCGCATGGCGAACACGAAGGGACCCCAAGCAAGCCTCTTAGCACATCGTTACACATCCTTGGTCGTGCAAGCAATAAATGACAATATGAGATAATAAGTAGGGATAATCAGGGCTAAGGGACATCCTTCATATCTTAAACATCAAGAGTCAAGAGAGAGTCGAAGCTCATAGAATTATACATAACATCTCCAACAACTCCTCTAAACATAGAACTTAGTGGGAGCCAAGACAAGGAGCCGGGCTTAACCTCATAGTCAAAATATAAAATAAAGAAAGAGATTCATAATATATAGCATAAGAACATAAACATTATCCGTAGAATGGAGGAATCACCAACTAGCATGAGAGAAATCGTACTAGCCATGTAGAGGAGGATGATCAAGTGGGGCTTTGGTCCCTACATGGTAACATCATGTAGGCATAGGGTATTTATTAGTACATTAGAATGTACTAAGTATGTAGGATGCAATGCAACAAGAGATAGGCATCATAGTCAAAATACATAATGATAATATTGCATGTATGATCAATGCTTAAGTAAAACATGCTTACATAGAACATAATATATGTGTAAGGCCAATAAACAAATCAAGGTAGGGTTTAAAGACCCTATTCATAAGTTCCATGAAGATAGCCGATACATTGGTCAACCCAAAAGACATCACAACAAGCTCATAATGCCCATACCTAGTCCAGAGAGCCGTCTTGGAATATCACACTCCCTCACTTTCATTTGATGATACCCAGACTAAAGATCAATCTTAGAGAAGTGGCTGGCCCCTTGAAGTTAGTCAAACAAATCATCAATTCTCGGAAGAGGATACTTATTCTTGACGGTGACCCTATTAAGTTACCAGTAGTCAATACACATCCTAAGAGACCTATCCTTCTTCTTCACAAACAACATTAGTGCACCCCAAAGTGATTGGCTAAGCCTAATAAAACCCTTCTCTAACAAGTCCCTCAATTGCTCCTTCAACTCTTTTAACTCTGTCGGGGCCATACAGTAAGGGGGAATAGAAATAGGTTGAGTATCAGGGAGGAGGTCTATATAAAAATCTATCTCTCTTTTGGGAGCAACATCAAGAAGGTTATTTAGAAAGACATCAACTAATTTACCATCGGAGCTGACTCAATGGGAAGGGCTTTTGACTCTACATCCCTAACTGTCACAAGATGATAATGACACCCTTTATAAATCAACTTACGAGCTTTAATGCAAGAGATGAACCTACCCTTGACCACCACATCATGACTCTCCCACTCAAGGATAGGTTTATTTGGAAATTAGAACTTGACCCTACGGGTTCTACAATCAATAGAGGCATAATATGCATGCAACCAATCCATCCCAAGAATGACATCAAATTCAACAATATCCATCTCAACAAGATCACAAGGCAATATTTTAGGCAAGATGCAGATGCGACAATTTCTATAGACCTTTCTAGCAGTAGATGTACCAATAGGAGTAGACACCTTATATGACTCGCACAACAATTCGGGCTCAACATGAAACTTTTTGACAGTAAAAGGGGTAAAAAAAGAAAGAGTGGTACCTTGATCAATCATTGCATACATATCAAAATCTAATATTTTTAAAATATCTGTGAGGACATAGGGCACCTCATCAACCCCTTATCTCCCATGTAAAGAATAAAACCAATTGAGCCTTAGGGTACCACCTTGTTGACCACCTCTCCCCAATAGAACCTCATTTGTACCTTCTGGACGACCCTCCTTACAATTGTTATCGTTATGAGGACAATTAATCTTTTTGTGACCGAATTATCCACACCTATAACATGCATTAGTATCACTCAAACATGGGCCCTCATGGCCCCTACCACATTTAGAACACACATTAGCAGGAACCATGCCACCAACACCTTGGGCACTTGGGAAGTCATTGGTAAACCCCCTATTAGAAGCATGAGAAGACCCTTGGCCTTGATGAAACCGGCCACCTTTCTGACTTTGGAACCTACCCTCAAAACAGGCCCTTTTGGCCTCATTACTCCTCCTCTTCCTCAACTTTTCCTCCTCCATTTGTTTGGCATAAGTCATCAAATGGGACAAATCCATGCCACTAATCAACATAGTGGACCGGTATTCCTCACTCACCAAATCAGACACACTAATCATGAACTTATTCATTCTAGACCTTGAGTCGGCAACCATATGTGGAGCATACTTTGAAAGTTTGTTGAACTTGAGGACATACTCCCTTACACTCATAGACCCATGCTTCAAATTCATTAACTCCACCAATTTAGCTTCCTTAAGCTCAAGAGGGAAGAACCAATTAAGAAAAGCCGCCTTGAACTCCTCCCAAAGCATCACATTATTGATTCCCTTCTCCTCCTTGTATTAATTGTACCATATTTGAACCAACCCCTTGAGTTGGTAAGCTGCTAACATCCATGAAAACTAATACCTTCTAGACCTCATCAATGAACTCTTGAGGGTCCTCATCTACCTTAGACCCATGGAATTATTGTTGGTTCATCCTCATGAAGTTTATCACCCGAGATGCCAGAGTGGGAGCATGAGGGGCTTGGGCCCCTTGATTGATTTGATTAGCCACAACTTGTACAAGTAAAGTGAGAGCATCTTGGAGCTCACTATGAGCTGGTTGTTCCTCGAGTGTGCGGGCTCATCTCCCTCTTATGTTAGGCATGATCTAGCATAGCATAGAAAACCTTACCTCAACTTCTATAGCATGACATAAAGTAAGAAGAAGGGAAATATTTCCTAAAGCATCTTGTAACCTCTTACTCATAATTATGGTACACAACACAACCATGAATAAGACTCTAATCAACGCAGTCTATTGGATGTCGAGGGCCATTAATAACCTAGTGCTATGATACCAAGTTTTTCACTACCCAAGCCTAGGACCTAAATATGATACAGTGCATGGATAACCCAAAGGGACCCCTAGCAAGCCTCTTAAGCACATAATTACACATCCTTGGTCACAAAAGCAATAAAATGACAACAAGAGATAGTAAATTAGGACAATCTTAGCTAAGGGACATCTTTCGTGTCTTAAATATCAAGGGGCAAGAGAGAGTGAAAGCTCATAGCATTATGCATAACATGTCCAACAACACCTCTAAACATAGAACTTAGCGGGAGCCATGACAAGCAACTGGGCTCACCTTCATAGTCAAAATATAAAATAAAAAAAGAGAGCCGAAATACATAGCATAAGAACATAGACATTGTCCCTGTAATGGAGGACTCATTGACTAGCTTGAGAGAAATCGTACTAGCCACGTCGAGGATGATGATCAAGTGGGGCTTTGGTCCCTACATGGTAACATCATATAGACATAGAGTATGGGTTAGTACATTTGAATATACTAATGTACGATGCAATGAAACAAGTGATAGGCATCATATTCAAAATGCATAGTAATAAGAAATAGAAAGCGTAATAACAATACGGCATGTATGATCAATGCTTAAGGAAAACATGCTTACATAGAAAATAATATATGTGTAAGAAGAGACCATCATTATAGAACTCATAGTTTACCAAGGTACAAACCCCTTGGTTGGTTGGTGGATCATCATACCCTACCACCCATAGTGATTGAGGTACAAATCCCTCAACCTAGTTATCAAGCTATAAACCCTTTTGATTAGTTGATGGATTATCGTACCCTTACTGCCCATGGTGATTGAGGTACAAACCCCTTAACTAGGTTATCAAGGTACAAACCCCATTGATTGGTTGGTGGATCATCACACCCTACCACCCATGGTGATTGAGGTACAAACCCTTTAACCCGGTTATCAAGGTACATACCACTTTGATTGGTTGGTGGATCATCACACCCTACCACCCATGGTGATTGAGGTTCAAACCCCTCAACCCTATTATCATGACCAAAACCCCTTGATTGGTTATCAAGGTACAAACCCCTCGACATGGTTACCCGAGCACTTAACCCCTTAAGTAGGGCATGGTCACTTTTCAACACTATTGTAAAACCACCACCGAAAATGTGCCATAGAAGTTCCTAGAATTGTAATTTTTATATATCCCAAAATTTATGCGGGATATCAAAAATTTGACTTTGTTTTCTTATTCAGGGGGTCAAAGTTAGGGGGAGAAGGGTCAAACCCTGATTTTAGAGTGAACAATTCACAATTTTGAATTTCAAAGCTGCAATTTGCAGTAGCTTCTGTGTCTTCCTTCCGTAATGTGCACTGGCTTATTTTTGTGCCAGTTACATCATTTTGGTCCAAGACTTTTAGGTTTTGGGCCTAAGCCTTCCCACACTTGAAATACCTATAAATAGCCATATTTTGCCTTCATATCACACAAGAAACTCCCCAATACTTACTCAAATACTTAGTCTTATATTTCACTCCAAAATCAAGTGCCAAAACCCTTTCTGGATCTTGAGGATTTCATCCAAGCTTCAAGTCTTCATCTCTAATCTTCATCAAGTTGTTCTCCAAAGCTAAGGTATGTGAGTTTCTTTAATGGGTTCCTTTCACCCATAATGCCCAAGCTTTCTTTTACCAAAAATATCATGTTATAAAGATGATTTATTCATGGGTCTACTTATTATGAATTTCACGGCACACTATCTTAGGGTTTATGAAATGGTGATTGTTTTAGCATATTTTGAGCTATGGATCTAATATCTATTGTGATATTTGAAGAAGGGTTTTGATGTATATTGTTTGAGGGTGTTACTAACTGCTGATTGATCATTTTACATTAGATTTACTTGCATGTTTTCACTCTTGAATTATATGGTTTTACACTCACCCTACACACCTACCAAGTGATTGATAAAATATCTGGATTATGATTCTTGAGTTGTTGAAGGACTAATGCTTGGCATATGATATATATGACTTTATGATGATAAACTTATTTTGTAAATGCATTCTTTTAATGATAAGCTTCTATAGTGCTATATGTTGATTATAACCTTGTTGGGGGGTTGGTACGTTGACCACTTTGATGGAGGGTGTTAAGTCCATTAACCGTGTTGAGGGGTTGGTTCCTTGACCACTTTGATGGAGGGTATGAAGTCTATTAACCTTGTTGGGGGCTGGTTCCTTGACCACTTTAATGGAGGGTGTTAGTCCATTTGCCTTATTGAGGGGTTGGTACCTTGATAACTTTGATGGTGTGTGTTAATTCCATTAACCTTGTTGAGTGGTTGGTACCTTGACCACTTTGCTGGAGGGTGTTAAGTCCATTACCTTGTTGATGGGTTGGTACTTCGACCACAACAAAGTGGGGTGGTAAGCCTTTGACTCTGAGTACTTGTTGCTTGGTCTACAATGATGGTCTATTCTTATCTATGTGATATGTTCTATATAAGTATGTTTTACTTCATGAATCATTCGTACGTGTCATATTGGTAGTATGCTACTCATTGCTTATGACTATGCATTTTGGCTATGATGCCTATCACTCATTTCATTGGATCCTACATATTTAGTACATTCAAACATGCTAATGCATACTCTGTACCTATATGATGTTAATATGTAGGAATTAGAGCTCCATTTGCCTACCCTTCTCCTCCACATGACTAGTACGATTGTCTCTCGAGCTAATTGGTGAGTCCACTATTTCGGGGATGTTGTTCTATATTTCTTATGCTATGTACTGATACTCTCCTCTCTATCGCTACTTTGACCTTGAAGGTGAGCCTGGTTGTTTGTCTTGGTCCCCGTTAAGTATCTATTTTTAGAGGTGTTATTGGACAATTCTGTATTATGCTTGATCTTTGACTCATCTATGATATATAAGTATTACTTCCTATTTCTCTCACTCTCTCTTAGTCCCTATTCCTCTTGTTTATGTATGTCTCTTATTACTATTTTTAATTGCTTCAACAACAAAAAATGTGTAATAATATGCTATGAGGCTTGGGGTTCCTTTGGGTTCCTCATTCCCCTGTCACATCTAGGATCTAGGCTTGGGTCGTCACACAGATGGTATCAGAGTATTAGGTTGTTAGATCCACAGAGTCCAGTACATCGCATTGATTAGAGTCTCATTCATTGTTGTGTTATGCACCATAACTATGAGTAGGAGGCTATGAGACATTTTAGGAAATGTTTCTATTCTTCATAGTTAATGTCATGCTATAGAGTTGTGGTAAGGTTATTTCTACCCTGACGATTGCTCTTTTATATGCTAAATCATGCCTAATACAAGAGGAAGAAGATCCCACACTCCCGAGGAACAACCGGCTCCTCCCGCCCCTCAAGCTCCTCAAGATAGGGGATCGATTTATGAAGAGATCTGGGATACTCTCACTTAGCTTACACAAGCTATGGCTAATCAAACAAACCAATGTGCCCAAGCCCTTAATGCTCCTACTACGGCATATCAAGTGAGGGACATTGTGAGGATGAATCCGCCGATATTCTATGGGTCAAAGGTTGACAAGGACCCTCAAGAGCTCATTGATGAGGACTGCAAGGTATTGGCTATCATGGGAGTTAGACCAGAGGAAAAAGCGGAGTTGGAGGCTTACCAACTTAAAGGGGTATAACAAATGTGATTTGATCAATGGAAGGAAAAGAAGGGGGATGATAATTTGGTGCTTTGGGAGGAGTTCAAAGCGACTTTTCTTACTCTATTCTTCCTATATGATCTTTAAGAGGTTAAGATGGTAGAATTCATGAACTTGAAACAAGGTTCCTTTAGTATGAGGGAGTATACCCTCAAGTTTAATCAACTTTCCAAATATTCTCCCCACTTGGTTGCCGACCCAAGGGCTAGAATGAACAAGTTCATGATGGGTGTATCCGACTTGGTGAGTGAGGAGTGTTGGTTTGCTTATTGATTTGTTACATGGATTTGGCCCACTTAATGACCTATGCCAAATAAATGGAGGAGGAAAAGTTGAGGAAAATAAGAGGAAAGGAGGCCAAGAGGGCCTATGGTGAAGGAAAGTTCCAAAGTTCCAAAGGTAGTGGTAGTATGGTACTTTATGATAAATGTGGTAGATGCCGTGATGGCCCATGATTGAAGAAAACCAATGCTTGTTATGTTTGTGGAGAGGAGGGTCATATGATAATAGATTGTCTTCATAGGCACAAAAAGGGTTGAGGTGGTGATGTTGACCAAAGGGATGCTCCAAGATGTAATTGGTTCTATGCTCTTCAAAGAGGGTAAGGAGGGGAAGAGGTTCTTAATGATGCACCGGTATGTTAAAGGGTTATCTTGATGTTATTATGCTTGCTTTGATGGTTTTATGGGTTTCTTTTCCTTTCATTATTTCTTTTATTGCTAGTAAGGTATGATTACATGGGTTTATTGTTGCTAGAAGGGTTTAAGGGTTGCTCAAGTTCTTATTGCATAGGGCCTTGCCTTGTGTTTTTGGTTGATCTTAGCTTGATGGGAGAGAGGTTTTGGTGTGGTTGCCTACTTGTATATTGTGTTTCCAATAAGTGTACAACCTGTAAAGTTGTAATATGATTATGAGGGATGGTCGATATGTTTGGATAACTACAATGAGATAGTCACTTCTATGGGCTTGATTTTTGGTTCGAGTTTTGTCTCTAAGTGCGGATGAGGGTAGATATTCCTAAATGTCTTTCCAAACTAGGGGTGAGCATTTTAGTATTGTTGGAGTTGTTTGGTTGACTTATGCACTGGATATACTTATGGGTTTCGTGAATAGGGTATTAAAACCCTACCTTGACATATTTGTTGTGGTCTCTAGTGATGGTGCATTGATTTGATTAGAGCTTGTGAATCCTTTTGAGGGTAGTGTGCAAGTTTTGGGAATGAGAGATTGTTTGCGAATTATGATAGGTGTAAATGAAGGATAAGTAAAAGGTGGTTAGAATTCTTTAAGCATCATGACATGAGTGTGCATCATTTTCCTTGGTAAGTTTAATATGGTGGTCGGTGCTCTAAGTAGCATAGAATGTGTTGATGATGGTATCAAAGAGGTGACTTTGAGGGTTCCATCATTTGGCTAAATTTGGGGATTAGGTTGGAGGAAGTTGAGCATGGTGGTTTAGTATTTTTGATAATTCCAAATATTCTTTGGTTCAAGAGGTCTAGATTAAGCAAGGCCTTGATTCTGTCTTACTAGGGTTGGTAGTTTTGGGTGAACAAATGGTAAAGTAGAGGTTGTCTCCCAAAGGGGAGATAGGGGTTCATGGTATTAAGTTGACTAGGTGGTCTAAGGTTGACAAATAAGTTTAGGATTATGAGTCCTCATAAAATGTAGAGGGAGGTTGGTAAGGTTGCTTAAGGATTAGCATTACCTAGGGATATGGTTGGGTTGTCCAGTTTTTCATGTGTCTAGGTTAAAGAAATGTGGTGATGGCTCCAGTGCTATAGAACTCGTGAGATTGTAGATGTTATGAAGGATAAGTTGTATTAGGAATAGGTCCCGGTGGAGGCATGGGATGGAAGGGTGGAAACATTAATTAATAAGGATGTGGTGTTCGTCAAGGCCCTTTGGGAAAATTATAAAGTTGAAAGTGTATCTTGGGCAGCTAAAGCGGGCATGGGAAATTGATATACATACCTCTTTCATTCTATTCAATCTTATGATATCATTTTAAACCCTTTTTTCTGATTTTATATCTCATGTTCTAGCCCTATGTCAGTTGCATGCATTCATGTTTACATTGAAAAGGTTCATGGTGATTTTACACTTATGTTGAGATTTTGAAAATGGTGTTTCAAATTGTATTCTTGCATTCTTAGTGGGGCTGACCTCTTTATGATTACTCCTCTCTTATATATTTATTTGACATTCTAGGATGAATGTTCCCAAGGAGGAGATATTGTAACAACCCCAAAAAGTGCTCGAAAATGTGTCTTGGAAGTGCTCAAAATCGTAATTTCCATGTCTCTCAAAATTCATGCGTGCTATCAAAAATCTAACTTCATATTCTTATTTAGGAGGTCAAATTTAGGGGGAATAGGGTCTAACCGTGATTTTAGAGTGAATGATTCACAATTACGAATTGCAAAGTTGTAATTTCCAGTAGTTTCTACGTGTTCCTTCTGCAATGCGCACTAGCTTATTTTTGTGGCAGTGATTTCATTTCAGTCCAAGACTTTTAAGTCTTAGGCCTAAGCCTTCCCACATAAGAAAATACCTATACTTAGCCATATTTTGACTTCATATCACACATAAACTCCCCAATACTCAAACACTTAGTCTTATATTTCACCCCAAAATCAATTGCCCAAACCCTTTTCGAATCTTTACGATTTCATCCAGGCTTCAGGTCTCCATCTCTAATCTTCTTCAAGTTGTTCTTCAAAGATAAGATGTGTGGGTTTCTTTCATGGGTTCCTTTCACCCGTGATACCCAAGCTTCCTTTTACCTAAAATTGCATGATTTAAAGATGATTTATTCATGGGTATTACTTATTATGAATTTCACTGCACACTATCTTAGGGTTTATGAAATGGTAATTGTTTTAGCATGTTTTGAGTTATAGATCTAAGATCTATTGTGAGATTTGATGAAGGGTTTTGATGTATGTTACTTGAGGGTATTACCAAGAATTGATTGATGGTTTTATATTGGATTTACTTGCGTGTTTTCACTCTTGAATTAAATGGTTTTACACTCACACTACACACCTACCAAGTGTTTGATAAAATGTCCAGATTATGATTCTTGAGTTGTTGAAGGCCTAATGTTTGGCATATGAGATATATGACTTTTTGATTATGAAAGTATGTTATAAATGTGTCAATTACATGATAATCTTCTATAATGCTACATGCTGACCATAACCTTGTTGGGGTGTTGGTACCTTGACTATTTGATGGAGAGTGTTAAGTCCATTAACCTTGTTCAGGGGCTGGTACCTTAGCTACCTTGATGCATGGAGTTAAGTCCATTAACCTTGTTGGTAGGGGGGGTTAGTACTTTGACCACTTTGATGGAGGGTGTTATGTCCATTAACCTTATTGAGGAGGTTGGTACCTTGAGAACTTTGATAGAGGGTGTTAAGTGCATTAACCTTGTTAAGGGGTTGGTACCTTGGCAACTTTGATGGAAGGTGTTAGGTCCATTAACTTTGTTGAGAGGTTGGTACCTGAATGACTACCAATGGGGTGTTAAGCCTTAGATTCTGAGTACTAGGTTTTTGGTCTATGATTATGGTCTATTCATATCTATGTAATACGTTCTATATAAGCATGTTTTACTTCAACTATCATTCATACATATCATATTGTTAGTATGCTACTCATTGCTTATGACTATACATTTTGCCTATGATGCCAAACTCTGGTTGCATTGCATCCTACTTGCTTAGTACATTCAAATGCACTAACACATACTCTAGGCCTACATGATGTTGACATGTAGGAACTAAAGCTCCATTTGGCCACCCTCCTTCTCTACGTGGCTAGCATGATTGTCTCTCGAGCTAGTTGGTGAGTTCGTCATTCTGAGATGTTGGTCTATATTTCTTATGCTATGTATGGATACTCCCCTCTATATTGCTACTTTGACTTTGAGGGTGACACTGGTTGCTTGTGTTGGCCCCGTTAAGTATCTATGTTAAGAAGTATTGTTAGATAATTCTGTATTATGCTTGACCTTTGACTCATCTATGATATATAAGTATTACTTCTTATTTCTCTCACTCTCTCTTAGTCCTTATTCCTCTTGTTTATGTATATCTCTTATTACCATTTTTAATTGCTTCAGCGACCAAGAATGTGTAATAATATGCTATGAGGCTTATTTGGGGTTCCTTCGAGTTCCCCATTCGCCTATCACATCTAGGCCCTTGGCTTGGGTCATCACACAGATGGTATACGAGTACTATGTTATTTGATCCTCAAAGTCCAACACACCGCATCGATTAGAGTCTTATTAATGGTTATGTTGTGCACCATTACTATGAGTAGGAGGCTATGAGATGTTTTAGGAAATGTTTCCCTTTTTCATGGTCAATGTCGTACTATAGAGTTAAGGTAAGGTTATTTTTCCCCCTAATGATTATTCTTTGATATCCTAGATCATGGTTAACACAAGAGGAAGAAGAGCCCGCACTCTCGAGGAACAACTAGATACTCCTACCCCTCAAGCTCCTCAAGATGGGGGACCGGTTCATGAAGTGATTCGAGATGCTCTGATTTTCCTTGAATAACTTGTGGCTAATCAAGATAACCAAGGGGCCCAATCCCTTGATGCTCCTACTCTAGCATCTCAAGTGAGGGACTTTATGAGGATGAATTCGTCGGTATTCTAAGGGTCAAAGGTTGTTGATGACCCTCAAGAGTTCATTGATGAGGTCTACAAGGTATTGGCTATTATGAGTGTTAGATCAGAGGAAGAGGCAAATTTGACGGCTTACCATCTCAAAGGGGTAGGACAAATTTGGTTTAATCAATGGAAGGAAGAGAAAGGGTTGAGAATATGGTGTTATGGGAGGAGTTCAAGGTGGCTTTTCTTAATTGGTTCTTCTCACTTGAGCTTAGGGAGGCTAAGATGGTAGAATTGATGAATTTAAAACAAGGTTCCTTGAGTATGAGAGAGTATGGCCTCAAGTTCAATCTACTTTCAAAATATGCTCCTCCTTGGTTGCCGACCCAAGGGCTAGAATGAACAAGTTTGTGATTGGTGTCTCCGAGTCAGTGAGTGAGGAGTGTCAGTCCATTATGTTAATTAGTGACATGTATTTGGCCCTCTTGATGACCTATGTTGAATAAATAGAGGAGGAATAGTTGAGAAAGAGGAGAGGTAAGGAGGCCAAAAGGGCCCGTGGTGAAGGTTGGTATGACTTTTGGAGAAAATTTTAGACTTTTCTGGTTTCTGAAGGCTTACGAGACCCTTTATGAGTCATAGAATGGGTCTCGTGGGGATTTCTAATGAAGAATGAATGTTTGAAGTTCTTCTACATGAAATCCCTATGTGAGTCATAGATCACTCTATGAGTCGTATAGAGGAGTTTTGTGAAGATTTCTAGAGATAGACCAGATGATGATGATGAAGTCTACGAGAATGCAATACTAGTCAAAGATCAGACTATGACGCACAAAGTGGATCCATGGCAATGAAGTCCAAGATTCAAGACTTAAAAACTAAGTTATGAGTCATAACTGTATGTCGTACGGTTTGCCGACTAATTTTTCTAATTTTTCTTGGACTTGTAGTAAATACTATAAATAGTATAATTAAGTTATTTTTTGAAAGACTTACAGTAGAATAGAGTATCGAATGTCATTAGAGTACTTTTTAGGGTTTTATACTTGGAGACTAAATATTGGAGAGGAGAATAGACTTGTGGATTTGTTGTATCATTCAACCTTGTGATTCTTAATACAAATTGGGTTTGCTTGTTCTTTAATCTATTTGGGTAATAGATTAATTATGTTTTCTCAATTCATAGTTTCTTTATCTATCCATAGCTTGAGTATCTAAAACCACAACTTCGGGTTGTGGGAACCACGATGATCTAATTAAATAAACTGATTTGCAATTCATGGAATAGATATTTATATGTATTATAAAGTTCTCTTCGTTTTTCATGTTTTTTAGTAATGGCCAACATTAGAACTTTCCACGTGTTACCTTACTGATTCAGGTGGTAATTAGTAGGAAAAGAGATTGGTTAATAGGATTCAATGATGTGTTCTCGTCTAATCAACCGAACGAGACCAAGGGTAGGTTGACTAGGACTATAATGGATAGTATTGCACACTATGAAGATAGGCCAAGTCACATATTGAAATTTGCCTCTCACCTTTGACCAAAGGGCTTGGTGAGCTTAAATTACCTTCCTGCATTCTATACTCGAGTCGAGAATTGGGTTATCTGGGGAAGTTGAGTTAGTGAATCATGGTAACACAACACCAAAGTTGCTTACCGTTATTGATTGTCTCCCATTTTAGTTAGTTTCTTTTAATTTCATATCAATCATTTTAAACCCCCTCCCTCGAGGAAATGAGTTGTTTAATTCTTGAATTGCTTATTACTGAATCAATAGGAAAAGTCTCCATATTCTTTGTGGGCTTCAAGCCTAAACTTTGTTAGGTTTTATATTTAACAATGACTGCTTTATCCTGCAAAATAGAGGTGTAACTTGGGTGTGATCAGTTTACCGACCACAAAAGTCTGCAATGTGTGTTCACCCAAAGGGATCTCAATTTGAGGCAAAGAAAGTGGTTAGAACTTCTTAAAGATTATGACATGAGTGTGCACTATCATCCCAGCAAAACTAATATTTTGGCTTATGCTCTAAGTAGACTGTCCATAGAAAGTGTGGCATATATTGGTGATGGCATAAAGGAAGTGGTTAGAGAAGTTCATCGATTAGCTAAGTTGGGAATTAGGTTGAATGAAGTGGAAGATGGAGATGTTATTATGCGTGCCCAAAGCGGATGGATAAAGAGATTTGATCTTGCAAGAGGCTCATGATTCATCCTACTCTATTCATCCTGCTTCTACAATGATGTATAGAGACTTGGAGAAGGTTGGTTAGTGGGGTGGTATGAAAAGAACTGTTTCTAGGTTTGTAGTTGGTTGTCACAGTTGTTGACAAGTCAAAGCCTAACACCAAAGGCCGGTAGCCTAGCTCAAGACATAGAAATTCCTACTTGGAAGTGGTAAGAGATCAACATAGATTTTGCAATTGGTCTACCAAAGACTAGGACGTACTTTGATTCTATTTAAGGAGTTGTTGATAGAATGATAAAATTTGGCTCACTTTCTATAGTTTAAAACAAGTTATGGTGACAAAGATTATGCCATGATATATATTCATGAGTTTATCAAGTTGCATGGGGTACCATTGTCTATTATTTCAAATCGTGAAGCTCAATCACTTCTCACTTTTAAAGGTCCTTCCAAAAAGGTCTTGGTACTAAAGTCAAGCATAGCATGACGTTTCGTCCTCAATCGATCGGCCAAGCCATAGGGACAACTCTTGAGTATATGCTTAGGGCTTGTGTTTTGGAGTTCAAAGGAAGTTGGGATTAATATCTTCCAGTCATTGAGTTTGCTTACAACAATAACTATCACTCTAGCATTTGAATGGCTCCCTTTGAAGCCCTATATGGTAGGCAATGTAGGTCCCCGATTGGGTGGTTTGATGTGGTAGAAAATGCTTTATTGTGATCAGATTTAGCAATGGTGGCCTTGGAAAAAGTGAGGCTGATAAGGGAGATATTGAAGATGGGTCAAAGAAGGCAAAAGTCCTACTCCGACACAAGGAGAGATCTTGAGATTGATGTTTGTGATTGGGTGTATTTGAAGGTGTCACCTATGAAAGGTGTGGTCTAGTTTGGCAAAAAGGGAAAGTTGAGCCCAAAGTTTGTAGCGCCTTATATAATTATTAAGAAAATTTGTAAGGTTACCTACGAATTAGAGTCTCCCATGGAGATGAGTATGGTTCATCCACTTTTCTATGTGTCCATGTTGAGGAAGTGTGTAGGTGATCGAAATTCTACAATGCCCTTGGATGTTATGGGTTTTATAGAAGTTAACCTGACCTATGAGGATGTCCTGGTGGAAATACTTGATTGGAAAGAAAAGATATTAAGAAACAAAGATATAGCGTCCATCAAAATATTTTGGAGGAATTAACAAATTAAATATGCAACATTGGAAGCCGAAGCCGATATGAAGATGCGATGTGCCTATCTTTTCCACTCTGATCAAGCTTGAGGTAATATGATTTTCCTAACTTAGAATCTCCTCTCCTTTCATACCATTTCCATGACATTCATGCATGTGTATGTGAATTTGAGATTGTATTATAGGTGCTATTTGAAACATGGTTTAATGATTTTGAATGGTGCATGTGTTGCTTTTTTGCATATAGTGAATGAACTCATTCCCTATAGGTTGCCTTAGCATATTCAAGGATGAATATTCCCTAGCAGGAGATATTATAAGACCCCACTCATGGGGGTAGGAGCCATGCAAGAAGTAAGCTTTGGAAATTTTGAACTGATAGTGTTTACGAAAGGGGTTTACAACTCAAAAGATGATGAATGACCCATAAAGTGGGTTTGTAGAACCTGGGTGAGTTGATAAAATTTAGGATCTTTCTGAAGTTCAATCTACGACTCACCGAACAACCTGTAAAGTCTTCTACAAGTCATAGATGGTCTAGTATAACGAGAATAAGAGAACTAGCTATTTGAAGTTTGGAGAAAGGGCCATTAAATGAAACCCCATCTACAGCCTGTTGAATGTTTTATGACTCGTAAAGGAGGTCTAATAGACTTGTTCGTTTAGGATTTTAATAGGGGTAAATTTGACCTTTCCACTTTTTCTAAGTCCAAACTATGTCGTTTTAACCCCATATATGTCCCCAAGCAGCATATATAACCCTAATTCACTGCATTCCTCCTAATTCCAAAAATGCTCTAAGTCTTAAAACTCTGTCAAGCTATTCAAGGCTTTCAAAAAAAGGGTACAAGCTAGGGTTTTGAAAATTTCATCTCCAATTAAGGTTTCCTCTACCATACTCACATTAAGGCATGTGCGTTTGATTGTGTCAACCTTCCTTCACAAAAGTTCAACCAATATTCTTCTCAACTACATGAGATTTATAGATTATTTTAAAGTCATTTATGAACTCTTGTTTATGGTGATATTATTATGCATTACATATATGATTTCTATTTCAGTTCTTCAATTAATGATTTTATTATGCTAAAATATTATTGGGGTTTAACATCATTATGGATTTTATGATATTAAAGTCATGTATTCTATGATGCTATGAAAAACTATCGAAGGACTTTGTGGATTTTTAGTGGATTTCGTGATAACAAAAGCAAGGATTTCACTACAATGATGGTGGGTGATTGGAACAACTTTAATAAAATTTATTTTACACCTCTCTTGTCTCGTACTCTTGAAGTGCATGATTTTATGTACATATGTTTATACCCACTATGTTTGACGAAATCTACATGACAAGGGTTCTTATGTTGATGAAAGACTATTGCATGAATTTCAGGACAAGCATGTCATGATAAGTTATGAGATCCTAAGCATGTATTAAGGTCATGATAAATTCCCATGATTTGTAAGTAAAATGTTAAGCCCTTATACTGTATATTCTATCCTCTTGTAAGAAAATCATGTCTACATGAATGAGTCACGCATGATAACTGTTATACGCTCATGTACTATCTAAAGCTCACCAGAATGGGCTAAGTATATTACAATCTCTACCCTCATGTGTAATGTAATGACCAATAGAAGGGTCAAGTCTATTCTATGTTTTACCCTCTAGTACAAGGTATATGCCACATGTTGGGAATGTATTTGAATGAGCTACTCATGCTATGTTATCATGTTTATACAAGTTTTATAAGTTATGATTAAGATTATGATCATTTCAAGTATTCTGTGAGACTGGACCTAGTACAAAAAGAGGCTTAAGGTGGGGGCTTGACCCATGGGGTCCTTATATAAAGTCTTGGTCTCTTAAATATGTGCCACCATATGTTTATAATATTTCCCTCAATGTCCTTTTACTAGTGGATCCAACTTGGTCATGTTACCCACTATATGGGGTTATGCTTGGTTTACCTTGGCAAGTAGACAACACATTTTTAGTGTAGAGTGAACATTGGGATTCTAAAAAGTAGCTCACTTGGTCCTATATATTGGTTAGGGTCTCCTCCCACATATATATGATATATTATGCCAGTGCAATTATTATCATGCATCTTTTAAATTAAGCATTGATATGCATGTCATATTGAGCTAATGTCCATTGATTAAAATTATGCATATTTATTATTATAGCTAATGTTCCTTATTGCACGTCACTGTGCATACTTAGTACATTCCAAGTACTAATACATACATTTTGCCTACATGATCTAACCATGTAGTGACTGGAGCGTCTGTTCATCCTCTTCCTCTTCCTGGCTAGCTAGGATTCTTTGAAGACCACTATTGATGAGACCTCTATTTTGGGGATAACATCCACTTTACATTCATGCTTTTGTTAAGACTTGACTACTTTAGATTTTTTATCTTTTGCGGGTGATCCTGGGAGATATCTTGGTGCCTTTTCCACTCATATGTATTGTGCTTGACTCCTATTATCTTCATGTAATTGTGAAGATTTCCCTTAATCCTTTTTCCCCTTCTGTGCTTGTTGTACATGGATGGATATGATTGAAATCCAAAGTCCGTGAATGCCCCCATAGCGTGAGTCATACTTACCTTTCACTTAGACTTATTTTCTATGTGATTCATGTTTATCCTCTTCCCTATAGCATTCCCAAAGCGTGAGTCCAAAGCCCCGTGTCTCTTAGAAACTAAATTTTATATGTTTATTGCTCTTTTATGCTTCCTCAAAACCAAGAATGTGTCATGCATGCTTAAGAGCCTTATTTGAGATCTCTTTGGGTTCCCATTAGTCATGTCACATCTAGTCCCTAGGCGTGGGTCGTGACAAAGGGCTATCATCGAGTTCTTTAGTCCTTTCTCTTGAACTATGCACCTAACATATGTTTATGTTTATTCCCTTTTGAGATGAATGATGAATGTTAATGGATCTATCTTAGACAAGTAGGTCACCTCTTTATCCATTGTAAGACAACGGAGTTCCAAGTTATAGCTCACTTGATCATTTATCAGTTAAGGTCCCATTCTCATTATGTATAAAGTATTTTAGCACTCATTTATCATGCTCTTCATGGAATATTAATATATCATTCTTTCTCATATACTTATTTCTATATGTGTGGCCTTGTCATCTACCATTGGGTGTAGGTTTAATAAGTTCATATGCATTGCATGACAACAAACTTGCATTGCATGACAACAAACTTAGTACATTTAAACATACTATGCATACTTTTACCTACATAATCTAATCATGTAGTGACCAGAGACTACATTCATCCACCCAGTGATGGTTAGTCATATTTGAGAAAGTTGTTGTTGTGAGTCTTATCTTCAAAGGAAAAGCCACAATCCATCTACCTTATGTTACTCCGTCTTTGTTATTTTACTTTAAGGGTGAGCTTGGGATATGTCTTGGCCCCCGTCCTTTCTTATGACTAGAGGCAGGGTTGGACATCTTGTAGACTCTTGTATAGATTTATGTTATGTTATGCTATTTGGAGATTATGATTATGGCTATCTTTTGGATATGATTTATGATGTGGAAATATGGAAGATCCTAAGTCCCATTTTGCCCCTATAGAGTGAGTCACACATACCCGCCCCTTAGACCTTACTTTCTATGTGTTATGTGGATCCATGCAAATCCCTATCCCTATGATATCTTTATAGCATGAGTCCTAATTTCTCATCCCTAGAAAATATGTCTTTATTATTTCATGGTCATTTTTGAATTGATGATGTATGAATGGATGTTATAATGCTTGTTCGAGGAATCTTGGGTTTCTATTTGCCATGTCACTCCTTTACCCTAGGTCTGGGTCTCGACAAGCTTGGTATCAGCGCATTAGGTTTATTAATAATCCTCAGAGTCCAACATACCGTGTCAAGTAGAGTCTTATTCAGCAATGTGAATTGCACCATGCCTATGAGTGGGAGGCTATGAATGCGTTCTAAGAATTATCTCACTTCTTCATGTCTTATGTCATGCTTTGGACCATGTATTAAGGTTTTCTACTTTTGATGATGTCTTTGCTACATTACAGAAGATCGCTCCATAAAGAGCTCACCTACTAAGACTAGCCCTGTCTAATGAGGACCATGTTCCTGAAGAACCTATGCAAAAGCCGATCCCGAATGGTGAATTCCATAATGTTATTGCTATGCTTGCCCAAGTGGTGACCACTAAGACTAGATAGGCTAATTTCTTCCTCGATATCCTACCCAGGCTTCTAGAGTGAGAGATTTCACCCAGATAAATCCTCTGGAGTTCTACAGACCAAAAATTAATGAGGATGCTCAAGAGTTCAATGATGAGCTACCTAAGGTTTTGACTATTATGGGAGTTAGTTCTGAGGTGAAGGCTGAGTTAGCTGCTTATCATTTAAAAGATGCGGCTTAAGTATGGTACATTCAATGGTTGATAGAGTGATACTATAGTAATAGAGTTAATTGGGAAGAGTTCAAATTAGCATTTTTGAATCTATTATTCCCTCTTGAATTTAGGGAAGCAAAGATGACAAAATTTTTCAACCTCAAACACGGTGGTATGAGGGTAAGGGACTATTTCCTCATGTTCACGAAGCTCTCCAAGTATTCTCCTATGCTAGTGGCTGACCCCCGTGCAAGATCCACAAGCTTATTTCTGTTATCTCTTATTTGATTGAGAAGGAATGTTGTATGGCTATGCTGATTTAAGATATTAACATCTCCAGGCTTATCACATATGCTGAACAGATTGAAGGAGAAAATCTCAAGGAGAATAGGGTGCATGATTCTAAGAGGGCTCCTTATTATGATGTGTTCTCTAACTCCAAGGGTTATGCTAGCTATGCTCGCATCAAATAAGGCCAAAGTTCTAATGCAATGCTAGGGTGCCTTCTCTCAATGCATAGGTCATAGGTGGTCTATTGACTCCTCGGTGTGACAAGTGCGGAAAGGCTCACCCCCACTAGTGCTTATGGGGGTCCAATGCTTGCTTTTGGTAGGGTGAGATAGGCCAAAAGCTTGATGATTGCCTAAAGGCACCAACGAAAAGTCATATGGCTCAAGGTGATCAGGTACAGCAAAGAGTTCCTCAAGGTAGTGCCCCCAAAACCAATAGGTTCTATGCTTTGCATACTCGATCAGAAGTAGAGAAAGCTCTGAATGTTGTAACTATTATGTTTTTGGAAGTCTTTGATTTTGATATTTATACTTAGCTTGATCCATATATAGATTCATCTTTTGTGCTTTCCCATTTTGTATGTTAAGTTTGGTTTGAGCCATTAAATTCTATGGGAGCCATTTTTGATTTATACTCATGTGGTTGAGTCTATTGTTGCCTGAAGTGTTTATCGGGGTTGTGTTGTCTATGTTTTGCATAAAGTCCTCCCGTATTATCTTGTTGAACTTGAGATGTTTGTTTTTGATGTGAATTCATGATGGATTGGTTGCATGCTTCATATGCCACTATAGATTGTAGAACTCAGAAGGTCAAGTTTCAATTTTCGGATGAGCCCATTCTTAAATGGAAGAGTAGTGACTTAGCTTCTAAAGGTTGATCTATTTCCTACCTCATGGCTCGAAAGAGGATTTCTAAGGGGTGTATATGCCATATTGTAAGGTTCATGGATGTGGAGTCTGAGTCACCTACACTTGAATCGATTGGTGTTGTGAATGAGTTTTTTGATGTGTTTCCCGAACAATTGTTCAATAATTCTTCTCAAATGGAAGTAGACTTTTGCATAGATCTTCTCCCAGATACTCAGACTATCTCTGTTCTTCCTTATTATATGGCACTGGTTGAGTTGAAAGATCCATTGAAAGACTTGTTGCAGAAAGGCTTCATTAGGCAAATTATATTGCCATGGGGTGCTCCAGTATTATTTGCAAGAAAGAAACATAGTTCTCTTTGGATGTGCATTGATTATAGGTAATTAAATAAGATAACTATCAAGAATAAATACCCATTGCCAAGGATCGACGACTTGTTTGATCAACTCCAAGGAGCCACCCACTTCTGAATGTTTGACATCCATTCTGGTTATCATCAGTTGAAGGTTAGAGAGTGTGACATTCGCACAATGGCTTTTTGGATCCTGTTTTGACTCTACTGGATGTCTTAGATAGGTTTATGGTATATTATGATGCTTCCTCGATTGGGTTAGGTTGTCGCTTATGCAAAAAGGCAAGGTGATTGTGAGGAGCTTTGGTTCCTACATGGTAACATCATGTAAGCATAGAGTATACATTAGTACGTTTGAATGTACTAAGTATGTTGGACCTAATGAAATAACAGGTACTCAACATAGTCAAAATGCATATATGTAGGCAATGGGTAAGTATAATAATAATATGGCATGCATGATCAATGCTTGAGCAAAACATGCTTGAACAACATATACTTGAGAATATAAATTACATATATAGGAAGAGACCATCATCATAGACAAATCAAACTAGTACTTGGAATCCAAGGCATATCACCCCCCTTGGAAAGTGTTGAGGTATCTACCCCTGAATTGGTAGATGGGCATAACACCCACCATCAAAGTGGTCAAGGTATATACCCCTCAACATGGTAGATGAGTATAGCACCCCCCATCAAAGTGGATAAGGTATATACCCCTCAACATGGTAGATGGGCGTAGCACCTCCATCAAAGTTGTCAAGGTATATACCCCTCCACATGGTAGATAGCTATAACACCCCTTATCAAAGTGGTTGAGGCATATTACCCACTCAACAAGGTGTGCTCAACTTGCAATACTATAGAAAATTTTCATGAACTCAATACATACATACATTCCTTTCGACACTATAAAGTCATTTGACTTATAAGCCATAGACAATCAATAACTAAGAAAACCATAATTGGGCATTTTATCAAATGCATGGCAAGTGTGTAGTGCTAGGTTAAAATCATGCAATTCAAAAGTGAAATCATGTGAGCAAACTCAATATAAATCAACCCCCCAACACTTGGTAATACCCTTATGCAAGATATGTTGAAATTCCTCATCAAATCTCATAATAGATCATAGATTCATAGTTCAAAACATGCTTAAACAATCAACATTTTATGAAACTCCAACATAGTTTATATTCAAATTTCATAAGTGAAGATACCTATCTATATCCAACTCGAAAACATGCAATTTACATGAAAAGGAAGGTTGGGCACCATGGGTCAAAGGACCAAATGGTTGAAACCCACATACCTCAACACTGGTGATTTTCATGATGAAGATTTGGATGAGAACTTGAATCTTGAATGAAAATATTGAGATCCAAAAATGAGTGTGGGACACTTGAATTTGGTTGAAATATTTGGCTAAGTGTTAGAGAGGGTTTTGAGAGTGTATTAAGTGAAATAGAGTTGAAAAATGACTATGTATAGGTATTTTTATGCATAGGAGGGCAAAGGTCCAAGGCCCTAAAGCCTTAGGCCGAAATAGTTAAAATTCTAGCAAAAATGCATATCTTCGTGCCGCTGGTGCCCGTCACGCCTCAGGTACAGATCAACACTTAATAAGAAAAATTTTGGAAAATGAAATTTTACTACGGTTGCTCTAAAATAGGGGTTATACAAATTGCCCACTCAATTTTGCCCCCTGATCACGAATAAGAAGTCAGATTTTTGATATCACACATGGATTTTGAGATATATTGAAATTATAATTATGGGAATTTGTGTGGAAAATTTTTGAGTACATTTTGGGGCATTTTAGATAGCTTATGCATCAAGGAAATTGAAGGTGTATGAGCATAATTACCCAACTCATGATCATGAGTTAGTGGTTGTAGTGCTTGCTTTGAATATTTGGAGACATTGTTTGTATCGAGTTTAAGTTGATGTTTTCATCGACCATAACAATTTGCTATATGTGTTCACCCAAAGGGATCTTATCTTGATGCAAAAGAGGTGGTTGGAACTACTAAAGGTCTACAACGTAAGTGTTTAATATCACTTTGGCAAGGCAAATATTACAACTGATGCTCTTAGTAGGCTATCCATGGGGAGTGTGGCGTATGTTGATGAGGGGAAAAAGGAGTTGGCAAAAGATGTTCACCATTTGGCCAGGTTAGATTTTAGGTTGGCCTAATCTAATGATGGTGATATTCATGTTCAGAATGGGGGTGAATCTTCTATAGTATTAATGTCAAGGCTAAGAAAGATGTAGACCCTTCATTGGTCGAATTGAAGAGGTTGGTTACCAAAACAAAGATAAAGGTTTTCTCCCAAGGGGTAGATGGCGTTCTTCGGTCACAAGATCAATTATGTGTTTGAAATATTGATGATCATAGAATGGTGATCATGAATGAAACCCGTAAGTCTCATTATTCTATTATCCCTGGGATCTACAAAGATGTATGAGGATTTGAAGGAAGCATATTGGTGGCATGGCATGAGAAGTATATAGCCAAGTTTGTATTTTAATATCCTAATCGTGAACAAGTGAAGATAGAACATCGAAGGCCAGGTGTATTGGCTCAAGATATTTATATTCTTACTTGGAAATGGGAGGATGTGAGCACAGACTTTATGGTCGGGTTAGCTTGGACCCGAATGCAATTTCATTTAATTTAGATCATTGTTGATCAAATGACTAAATCAACTCATATCTTACCAGTCAAGACTACATTCAAATGCTGAAGATTATGCAAAGTTGTATATCCAAGAGTTGGTGAGGTTGCATGGCATGCCAAGGTTGGTCAAATCGAATCGTCATATCCAACTTACTTATCAATTTTGGAGATTGTTTCAATGAGGACTTGACACTAAATGTTTATTGCTATTTTATGTTTTCGTGAAACCAAGGATTTTCCATGCATTATTAAGAGGTTTGTTGGGGATGTCTTTGGGTTCCCATTCACCATGTCATGTCCAGGTCCCAGGCATAGGTCCTGATAGAGGGCTATCCCCGAAGGTCCTCAATCCTTTTTCTTGAACTACATGCCTAATATAGTTTTATCTTTATTCCCCTTTGAGTATGAATGATTAATGTTAATGTATCTTCCTTTGGAAAGTATGTCACCTCTTTACCGTTGTGGTGAAGATGATGGTGTTACAAGTTTTAGCTCACTTGATCTTATGTTAGTTAATGTCCCATCCATATTATGTGTGAAGTATTTTATCACTCATGTATCATGCTTTTCATGGTATTTGAATATATTATTCTTTCTGACATACTTCTTTCTATATATGCAATATTGTCATCTAACATTGAATGTAGGTTTAATAAGATCACATGCATTGTATACCGGCATACTTAGTACATTCAAATGTACTAATGCATACTTTTTGCCTATATAATCTTGCCATGTAGGGATCGGACACTACATTCATCTACCATTTGACAGCTAGTCAGCTTTGATAAAGTTGTTGTGGAGAGTCCTATCTTCCGAGGACAAGCCAACATCTATCTACCTTATGTTGCATCTGTTTATGTGACTTCACTTAGCAGGGTAAGCTCAAGACATGTCTTAGGCCTCGTCCTATCTTATGACTAGAGGCATTGTTGGATGCCTTGTAGACTCTTGTACAGATTTATGTTATCTTATGCTATTTGGAGATTATGTTAAGATACGAAAATCTGGAAGATCCTAAGTCCCATTTTTCTAGCATAGAGTTATTTAACATACTTGCCCCTTAGACCTTATCTCTTATGTATTATGTGGATCCATGCTAATTCCTCTCCCTATGATATCTAGAGCATGAGTCTTACATTTTTGTTCCTTAGAAATATGTGTTTATTATTTCATATGCATTTCCAAACTGATGATGTGTGAATAGATGCTATGAGGCTTGTTTAGGGACTCTTGGGCTCCCATTCGCCATGTTACTCCTAGACCTTAGGTCCGGGTCATGACAGTAAGAGAAATCAAACTCGTATGAAATAATGAAGAATCCTGTCACCTGCAAGGAAGGGGTTAGTGCACAATATAAACATATATAAGAGTACAATAGGGTAATAATATCGATCAATGATGCAATGCACATGTGGTGTTTGAATGTAATGCATGGGGTGGCATTATGGCCGACTCTGCATTGGTTATACATCTATTGAGCTGAAGATACTAAGTAGAACCCATGGAAATCTCGTCAGACCAAATATAAAAATATCTCAACTGTCACTACAATCGCTGGCACTGATGACACTAGTATCATGATGGACGTTGGCGGCACTGATGATAGCTGCGTGAATTCTACCACTAGTAAATAGCACTCAAGTAACATAACTGTCTCTAGGACAATGCAATATAATATGAAATGCATGCCAAGGTCACAATATCAAGATGTATAATAATAATAATATACCTTGGTGAACTCTGACGCCAGTAATTAGATCCCAAATAACACAACTATCTCAGGGCCAGTGCAATATATGATGAAATGCATGCCAATGCAATAATATCAAGATGTATAACAACAATAATATACCTCAGCGGACTCTAGCGCTAGTAAATAGATCTCAATTAACATAATTGTCTCAAGTATCACAATGTTTTTGTGGTACAGATGCAATATGAATTGTGTGCATGCAATGCCACAATGCAAGTACATATATAACATAAATATAAATGATAATGGATGTATACAATAGCAATAATTTCAAAAAGGCTATGTTAGGTGCATCAATTAGTACCACACTACTATCAATATATCTCATATTACTATTCTCTCTCATCAACAATCAAGCAGTCAATAAAACCGAATTCTGCACGTCCCAACTTATGCTCATGAATCTCCATTATATCACAATTATGAACAATTTACCAAAACACTCTCCAAATGGTATCACAAGTCTCATATTATCACAATAATGTCCCAAATACTTTAATCTCAAGATTTCTTCTTAATTTATCCATAGAATCACAATTCCATCATTCAATCGAATTATACATGAATCAATCTAAATCTTAAAATTATCACATGAACATATATAATAACTCATATTCAGTCCTAAGTTTTGTCAAACCTACCTCGAAGGATACCCATATTAGCACGAATTAGGCTTAGAGGGAAAATGTAAAAATTAGGTCTAAACTCAAAGTTCCTGAAAATGAAAATTGACCAAAAAGTATAAATATATGTGATAAAAGGAGTTCGTGGGTGAAAATCCCACTAAAATCAAATGCAAATCGAAGGAGAAATCATCAATTAAAGTTTTCAAATCATAGACTAAAACTCCCTAACTATTGACATTCAATATCATGAAATTCAAGACAACATCAAGATGAAAGTCATTGAAATTAATCAAACGATGTTAGAAACACTTTCCCAATAGAATTTCACAAAAATCTTCGTCCAAAATCACCCCAAAATTTTGAAATATTTCAAAATGGAGTAAAAATGGTGGTTCTCTAATTTAGTACTGAGTCGAGTAAATTTGTACTTCGCAAGTGCAAACAAGAAGGTGGATTAACCTCTACGAACGTAGAAACTCCTCTTCAAATGTAGAGAAGACAGGAAAATATACCTTTGTGAAGGTGGAGAAGAAGTTAGCTGCACTTCATCCTTCACACAACAATGATCAAAACTCGAAATGTGCCCCATGGTCAATTTGAAACCTGATTGACACAAACTAGACTTGTATCTATACCAGAAATATTGATCCAAACTCCACGAAATAATTAAAAAGTGATTTTGAGGTCTCCTCGACACAATTATCAATGCTACTTAGTAAACTTAGTTTAAAACTCAAAATACCAAAACTGCCCTTGGAGGCTCCAAAATTATAATAAGACCATTGCTAGCGTTAGTTTTATCCTTTGGAACTACTAGAACTATTGGAATTTTAATCCGAACTTTGAATATTGACATAAGATAAAATTTGGTTCCAAAAAAAACTAAAAATGCAACTTTTGATCCAAAATCCTTATTTTTAACTCTGAATTCAGTTCTATAACTTCCCTTAAACTAGATTCAATGTTTTGGAGCTAATGAAATTGATGGATCTCCAGTTCGACACCCAAGACTCAAAATTGTATAAGCACTCACTTTTTTAACAACTTATTCTTCAACAGAAATGTCAAAACTCATATTTTCCACTTTTAAAAGTCAGGATTGTAGTCCCAACAATACAGACAGTCTAAAATAGGTCCAAAGCAACTCACGAAAGGGGAAAATAGTAAGTTTTACATATAAGGTCAAAAATGACCAACAAGGTCATTACATTATTTACCCCTAAAAGTAATGTTCGACCTCGAAAAAAAAGGAGAAGAAGTACTTGAAGCCTCAAACAGGCTAGGATGACTTCCTTGTATATCTAATTCCAAGTAGCCACCTCAATAGGAATATGTCACCACTGAATCTTCATAGAAGGTATATCCATGGACCTCAACCTCCGGACCTATCTGTCCAATATAACTATCGGTTCCTCCTCTAATGACAAATTTGGACCTAACTCAATTGAATCATAAGAGATCACATGGGACTTATTTTGAATATACTAGCAGAGCATGGCAACATGGAATACAAGATGACCCATTGATAATCTCGGCGACAAGGCCAACTTATAAGTCACCTCAATAACTCTTCTAAAAATCTCAAATGGGCCAATGAATCTAGGACTAAGCTTTGGCCTCTTAAAAAATCTTATCACACCCTTTTTGGGGAACATTCAGCCAAATACTATCCCCTTCTGAGAACTCAAAAGGCCTTTGGTTAGCATAACTCTTTTATCGTCTCTTAGTAGTTAACAATCTATCCTAAACAGCCAAACCTGGTCCATGGAATTCTCGAAAAAGAAGACAACCAACACTATAGCAAACCTTGAATCAAACCATACGATTGGTGATCTACACCTCAGACGATAAAAGCCTAGAGTGGTGCCATCTGAATGCTCGAGTGATAAATATTGTTGTATCTAAACTCTGCCAATAGTAAGTGCTAGTCCCACTGGGTCCCAAAATCTATCACACAGGCCTGAAGCATGTACACCAACACATCTATGGTGTGCTCGGACTGACTATCAGTCTGCGGCTAGAAAGTTGAACTCAAATTCAATAGAGTACCTAAACTACGCTATAGAGCCTTCCAATAATGAAAGATGAACATGGATCCTCTATTTAATATTATAGAAGTTGGTACTACATGCAATCTACGAAATCTTAAATATACAACCTAGCTAATTGCTTCGCACTGTAGCTAGTCTTCACTGGTAGAAAGTAAGCCGACTTGGTCAATAGATCAACAACTACTCAAACTGAATCGAACATTCCTAAGGCCATGGGCAAACTTGTAACAAAATACAAAGTCACTAAGTAATCTTTTCTCTAGGGAATGGGCATCCTTTATGTTAATCCACCTAGCCTTTGGTGCTCATACTTGACTTGTTGGCAATTTAAACACTTTGCCACAAATTTAGCTATGTCTCTTCTCATCATGAACGACTAATAATGTTATCTCAAATCATGGTACATCTTTGCCGCATAAAAATTGATGGAATATCTAGCAAAATGGGCCTCTTCTAATATCAGTCTCACATAATTCCCTACCCTAGGTATACACACACTACCATTTATCCACAAAACATCCTTAGAATTAGTACTAGCCACCTTGGCTTCACCCCTCAACACTTAAGTGTGAATCACACATAGTCTAGCATCCCCAAATTGATGAGCACAAATATTATCAAGCAATGAAGTTCTAGCATCTACAAAGGACAAAATACTTTGAGGAGGGATATATCTGACCAAAGCATCTACTTAGCAATTGACTGAACCTCCAAAGCAAAGGGTTCTTTCCTCAGCCCTCAAGAATGCCAAACTCCCTGTTGTAGTAGCCTTCTAGTTCAAAGCATTTGCCATCACTTTCGTCATGCTCTGGTGATATTGATTAGTCATAGAAATACGACTCTTGTAATGCTTTAAATAAAGGATTTTTGTGCATTCTCAAGAAAATTTGTTCTTTTGATGAGTGTTTTTGTTATTTTATCAGGAAATATTACTAAGGCATAGAGAAATAGGCTAAAATCAAGAAAATGAATGAAAATAGAGCTCAAATGTTGGCACAAGGAGGCCTCCACAGCATGTGTAGCATCACATGGACTGTTAAACGTCACGTGGATATAGCCTTGGCGAGTGAAGCAAAAATAGAACCAAGTCAACGACCACGGGTGCCTTCACATCTCATATACCAATACACAGACCATGAGGCCCATATGGCCTTAAACTTGGAATGACATAGCATGGAAAGAAGCTGAAGAAAGAAGCTAGAAAAATATAGTCAAAGGCATACCCCATGATACACTTTACGAGCCATGGGCATTGACATGGTCTGTGTCATATGCCTTCAAAGTGACGTGAAAATGGACCATTATCATCAGAAATTACAAAAATGGTACAAGTGGCAAGAAATAGGGCCTGTTATGGGCTATGTGCGGTGTGCTAGTCCAAGTGGGTAGGTTTATCTTCCGTATGAATTTTGTTATTTGGAATTTCAGGTGGATTTTGAGGTTCCTATCATCCTAGGGAGAGCATTTCTTGCGATTGGTAGGGCATTAGTAGATGTGGAGCATGGGAAGCTTACCTTTAGAATAAATAATCAAGAGGTAATATTTAATGTGTGCGCTATATTAAAAAGACCCAAAGAGGTAGCGGTAGTGTTTGTCATGGATGTGGATAATGACTGTCTTTCTGAGATTCCACTTAAAGAAAAGGTAAGTGTGCACACACTAGCAGTGATGTTGATGAATTTCCCAAAGGATGGTATCACTGGTTACAAAGTCAATGTGAATGCTTAGCAAGGTAGGGGACTAGACCATTTGTCCCCAGTAAGCTAGACTAGGACTTGCAGAATCGATCGACTCAGCCAACCAAAGATTTTATTGAGCAGTCTCTTGCTGTTGAGCTCAAGGAGCTACCCCAATACTTAAGTTATGTATTTTTGGGCACTAATAATACTATTCAAGTGATCGTGGCTATAGATTTTCAGTAAGACCAGGTGAATGCATTGTTAGGGGTCCTCCAAAAGTTCAAAAGGGCTATTGGTTGGACTATTGCAAATATTATAGAGTTTCTTCTAGGGTTATGGATGCACAAAATAAAGCTGGAGGATAATTATATGCCCAATATTGAACAATAGCGCAAGTTAAATCCACCCATACAATAGGTAATAAAAAAGGAAATTATCAAGTCGCTAGATGCTAGGTTGATATACCCTATCTCTGATAGCCAGTTGGTTAGTCCAGTTTAATGTGTGCCTAAGAAAGGAAAAATGATAGTGATAGCCAATGATAAAAATGAGCTCATCTCCTTGTGACCTTTCACTAGGTGGCGAGTGTGTATGGACTACCGAAAGCTTAATAAATGGACTTTGAAGGACCATTTACCTATGCCCTTCATAAAGCAGATGTCAGATCGATTGGCAGGCAAAGGTATTACTTCTTAGCTAGGTACTCGAGGTACAATCAAATTATCCATAGCCTAGGAGTATCAGGAGAAGACCACTTTCACTTGCCCATATAGGACTTTTGCCTTTAGGAGTATGCCTTTCGGGTTATACAATACCCCAGCCACCTTTTAGCAATGTATGACATCAATCTTCTCTAACATGGTTGTAGACACCCTTGAGGTATTTATGAATGACATCTCTATAATAGGTGATTCCTTTAACAGTTGTCTGCTAAACCTTAGCAGGACACTATAAAATTGTGAGGAAGTGAATTTGGTGTTAAAATGAGAGAAGCAAAATCATGGTAAAAGAGGGAATAGTCCTTGGACATAAGATTTTTGATAAGGGCATAGAGGTGGATTAGGCAAAGATGAAGGTTATCGAGAGGTTGCTACCTCCAATATCTGTGAAAAGGCACTGGAGTTTCCTCGGACATATAGGCTTTGACCGCGAGCTTATTAAGGACTTCTCCAAGATTGCTCAACCACTATGTAAGCTCTTGGATAAAAATGCCAAGTTTCAATTAGGTGATAGTTGTTGGTATGACTTTGAGACTTTGAAGCAAAAGTTGATTTCTACACCTGTGGTAGTTGTACTAGACTTAGCTGCCCCTTTTGAAGTTATCTGTGATATGAGTGAAATTGATATTGGTGTTATGCTTGGGCAGAAGCTCAAGAAGATTTTTCATCCTATTTACTATACCAGTAGGACTCTCAATGATGCTCAAAGGAATTATGTAGTGATTGCGAAAGAATTACTGGTTGTGGTATACATATTTGACAAGTTCAAAGGCTACTTGTCGGACACAAATGTGATAGTGCACACCGATGCAGCCTTGAGATACCTCAGGGCAAAGAAAGATGCTAAGTGGAGTCTGATTAAATGGTTCTCCTATTGCAAGAGTTTGACCTTAGGCTCCAAGATGAAAAAGAATCTAAGAATTCGGTAGCAGACTATTTGTCCATATTAAAGGATGAGCCAAGAGCGAAGGATTGCTTAAAAATCGGTGATTGCTTTCTCAATAAGCATGTATTGCCAACTTCTATTAACCTAATTCCTTGGTTTGCTGATTTTGCTAACTTCCTAGTGAGTGAAATTATGCCTTAGGGCCTTAACTTCATTAGAGAAAAATGATTCTTCATTATGTGCACAGGCACTTTTAGGATGACTTACCTATATTTGTTTCAAACATATGCTGAGGGGGTCATCAAGAGGTGCATTCTAGAAGCTGAGATGATGAGTATCATGGAGACCTGTATCTCTTCCTCAGTAGGGGGGTATCATAGTGGTGCATAGATAGGGAAGAAGATTCTGCAATGTCTATCATATATAAGGACACCCTTGACTTGGTGCTAGAATGTGATTAGTGTTAGTGACAGGAGAATATCTCTAGGCATCAGTAGCTGCCCATGACCCCTATTCTTGAAGTAGAAATGTTTAATGTCTGGGGAATCGACTACATGGGCCCATTCGTGAGTTTTTATGAAATGAAATACATCCTAGTAGTAGTGGACTATGTCTCCATGTGGGTGGAGGCGGTGGCATTGCCAAACAATGAATAGCAAGAGTATTTTCTAGTTTCTGAGGTAGAACATCTTCTCCAGATTTGGGACACCCAAAACTATTATTATTGATGGAGGTTCTCATTTCGGTGACAAGGTCTTCCGTGTCGTGCTAGCGAAGTATGGAGTATGACAACATAAAATGGCCACACCCTTTCACCTATAAACAAGTGGATAGGTTGGACTTTCAAATAGAGAGATCAAGGAGTACCTAACCAAGTCTGTGAATGCAACTTAAACTAATTACACACAGAAACTGGATGATGCACTTTAGGCTTATAGGACGGCTTATAAGACCCCAATGGTATGTCCCCATATCAATTGGTGTTTGGTCAAGCCTGCCACATACCTATAGAGTTGGAGCACAAGGCACTCTTAGCTCTGAATAAGCTAAACATAAAGTGGGATGAGGCTACTCATTTGAGACTTGACAAACTCAGTGAGTTGGATGAGTTTCATCTCTAAGCTTATGAGAGTGCAATACTCTACAAGGAAAGGATGAAGCTCCAACATGACAAGCATATTGCTCCACAAAGTTTCAATGTTGGTGAAAAGGTACTATTGTATAGCTCTCGATTGATGTTGTTCCTAGGTAAGATCAAATGTAGGTAGTCTGGCCCATATAAGATTGCCCAAGTGTTCCCCCATAGATTACTTGAGCTAGAAGTGAAAACTAAGGATCGACACAGGCCATTATTGATCAGATCATCAAAAGGATGACACATATAGTCCATTATCATGTACAACAAGTGTGGAACAACTTTGGGATGAGCTTTTAGGCCAAATCAACATCTTGCAAAATCGTGTCAACACTTTCGCAGGACACTTCAATGATATGTTCAGGAGTATGTCCGAGGAAGAGATGAAGATATTGTGCAAATAGTGAATGACATAAAGGACCAAATCACACAACTTATGACATAGTATACCCGCACAACACTAGCCCTACATCTAGAATCTTAATATCCTTCTTGGGATGAATATATAGTCCATTTATTATGCTAAAACTTGGGCTAAAGTTACGCCCTTAACAAGAACTTTATTCATAATCGGACTTGGACAAATTTGACATCGGGACTTGTCTGAATTTGGTTAGCAAATTTAAGCTAAGCAAGTAGTTGACTCACCTGCTAGCTTCTTAAGTCCTATAAGCACCTCCATTCTCTCACTTTGTTTAGCTTCATGACCTCCTAAATTAGACATAAAACATGTTTACACTCGACCTTTTTAAGTGTTAGATGCACATATCGCCCATTAACATGAGACTCAAGCACTTTTAAAAATTGGCATTAATTTGATCAAACCATATCATATTTCATTTGCATAGTACTAGTACATGTAAAATGTGGGGTATTACAACACTGTGGGGATGAACCCAATCACATAGTGAAATTCGCCTCTCGCTTGGGCCAAAGGGTTTGGTCACAATGTCTTCGATAAATTAGGCCCATACTAATTAGGAAGAAAGCTGAAAAATGGGCAGCAAAGGCCCATTAATTTGGAGCCCCTTAAGGCCCAAGTGAAAGGGCCAAGGAGCTGCATCATTAGCTTGGGAATGTAAGGCTAAGAATGCATTACTAAGTCGACTAAATCTCCCCTTTAAAAAGGATTTAAAGCATCTCCTATAAATCATTTTCCACTTGACCAACACAGAAAAATCAGATTATGGTCCAAGTTTTCTCTCAACTATTATTGGCTTTGTAAAGCAGGTAAACGAATGTTTTAAGGTTCTTAAGGAGGCACGCAACCTTGAAGGTAAAGGTAAGTGATTATAGCTGATTTTTTAATAAGGTTTCTTCATGAAAAACAAAAGACTATATTGATTAAGTATATGCTGAAAATTCTAGACAGCATGTGTCCTAAGGATTGTTATGAATTTTTCTTATTGCTCAAGAGGCATTTCTCTTCTTGGTTGGATGTATTATTAAGTAATACTTATGTATTTAATAAAGGTTGTTTTATAGTAATGTAACCAGGTTACTTCACCACTTTTACAGTCTACAAAAATGAGTCCTTATATTGTGTTCTTAGTATAAACTTGTGGGCTGTTAGATGGAGGACTATTGCTTCACATCCTTAATTACTGATTTGTTACTATTCTAAGACTTGTTCAAGATTGTTTTTATGTATAGATGTGTTGAGAATAGTATAGTTAAAGTTGGAATGAGTTTGGAATTGTTGACGTCAAAATGGTGTAAGGGGACATAACGTTATGCTATCCATTTGTAAGTTGTGTAAAATTGTTATGTGTTATGCTTGGTGGGATGTTATAAGACTGTTATGGCACTAAAACAGGCTACACATAATGTGTACATGCGAATGTGTATTAGAAAATATGATTAGAGGTGGAAAGATTGAAAGAATATGCTCGACTTTATAAATACCTGCTTGCTGCTCATGTATTATTTTTTTATGTGAATGGGCTGCCATGGTGTATCTATTGGCTACTAATGGTAGTTTTATCACTTACTATGTTGTAGAGAAATATCTGGAGGAAGCAAAGGTTATCTCAAGGTAGTAACTAGATCATACAATGAGGTATGTAAGGCTACCTGATTTCCTATTGTTTGGCATGAAACATAGATCCTTCCTTGGCACATACAAGCGCTTGCCAACACTGACACAACTATTAACCATGTCTTCACTCTTTCACATGTTCATATGCTCCCATACATAGTCACCTTCAAATCTACATACATACATGGATACCAAGTTATGTGGGTTCCTATTTCAAAATAAAGTTCACAAGTTGTTTCATTTCATACGCATTTCATTATTTGTGTAACGTACATTTTTCATCGTCATATAGTCTTGTATGATTATCTACATATCATATGTTATATCTACATTCCTACAGCTCTAATATTGTGACCACTTAAAGAATCATTTCAAAGGTAATTGAAAGAAAAAGTGTATTGTTTATTGATGGGTGTTAGCCCAAGGGGTGGAAGAATCACCTAGCCAGGGATGATCCTATCACGGGTGGTAGCCTAAGGAGTTAAGGAAGAACCTATCCAGGGATGATCTCAGTACAGTTTTACCACTAATCAGCTAGTCATTTGTATTATATGTTATGCACAGATTATATAGTAAAGGTAAAATAATTAAAAGAACATAAAGTATATGATCCCACAGTATAACTAAAGGTGGTCTCTTATCATACACCAGTGCATAGCTTCATTTGAGTTGTTACTTCATATACAGTATTTCCTTCCTTACATATTCACTCTTAGCTCTCATACTCACGTTCCTTGTGGGGGATCTGCATTTCATGCTGCAAGTATAGGTACTAGTAGATCTCCTCAGTAGGAGTACAGGACATCCAGTTGCTGATACTAAGCTCCAGGTTGCTTCGGGGGTTTATTTGTGTCTAGAGCATATATGTTTGTATTGTATAGTTAGTCAAGGCGAGGCATATCTCGACCCTATTTAGATACATTTCCTTATCTAGAGACTTTGTAGACTATGTAAATTAAAGTGTGGTCATGTCTCAAACCTTAGACACTATGGCCCCAACAGACTAACCATATGCATTTCCTTTTGGCTTGTTATTATGTTTACTTTCTTAAAAAGGCACACTGAATGTAGGAACCCCTTAAAGTATGTATAGAAACCACATAGGTATAGGTTGGTTCTCCTAGGCCTTATTGGTAATAGGAGCCAATCTGCCCTAACGAGACTTGGGGCATGACAGAAGTGGTATCAGAGTGGGTCATCCTAGGGAGTCTACAAGGCTGTGTCTATGTAGAGTCTTGTTTATCGATGTGTTGTGCACCATATTTATAAGTAGGAGTCTATGTGGCATTTAGGAGTTCTTACTTTCTTTTCATTCTTTAGATCATGCCATAAAGCCAAGCGTAATAGGTGCATTATGTCTAACTCCTAAATTATTTTGTACAGTAAGTATGCCATAAACCAGACAAAACAAAGTTAAAGGAAAGAGAGTAGAAGTAGTGGTTGGTATACCAAGTCAGGTGAGACAATGAAATAAGGTTCAAAAGAAGTCTCTGTCATAGACATCTCCAACTTCTCCAACTCCTGACGAACCCGAAAGTAGTGAAATTCCCCCAGAACTACATATTGATGCTACCATGCAGGATCTGAGAAATGTAGTACAACTATTGACTTGTATAGTTGCTGGCAAAGGCCAAAGATAGGAAGGCCAATTATAGGTGCAGGCTGTGCGAATACGGTTGCTGGCATGAGGATACGTGATTTCCTAAATTTGGACCCTCCACCCTTCACTGGGTTAGATACTAATGAAGACCCCCAAGACTTTATTGATCAGATCAGTGCACTTTAGATATTATGCATATGAGTGGTACATAAGCTATCGAGTTAGCGATATATAGGTTGAAGGGTGTGGCTATACTGTGGTATGAATCTTAGAAGCAATCCAAAGATATAGATGCTTCTCCAACTACCTAGAAGGATTCTAAGGAGGCCTTTCTTGACCATTACTTGCCATTGGAGATCCGAGAGGCCCATGTAGATCAATTCTTGAACCTCCACCAAGGGAATATGAGTGTGAGGGAGTATAGCCTCCAATTTAATTCCCTATTCAGGTGTGCTCCTAATGTAGTTGCTACTATGGCAGATAGAGTTCATCGATATGTGGATAGATTGGATACATATCTAGTCCGAGACTGCACTATTGCCTCCCTGAATAAAGATATGGACATAGCGAGAATGCATGCTTTTGCACAAAAATTGGAAGATCAGAGGCAAGGGAGAAGGACACAAGAGTTAGAAAGGGCACAGGCCAAAAGGGCCAGGTCTACAGGGCAGTTTACACCAGCCCAAGGTGAGCTTAGGCCTCGATTTTCTAATAGACTGCCTAGGCCATTATCCTCCTATTCTATAGCAAGTGCTCCACCACAACTTTAAGGGTCTAGAAGTAATCAGTTTGGTCAATGAGGTGAGGGACAAGGCACATGGACAATAGGATATTCAGTAGGTCAGCCAATGACTCCTAGGCAACCTTATAAATAGTGTGGAAGAAGTCATCAGGATATATGTCATGTTGGGACATATGTTTGTTATTGGTGTGGTGCGCTGGGGTACATGATGAGAGATTGCCCGAGGAGATGTATGGGTGGCATAGCACAATCTACTAGGTCAGCTATTGCATAATCATCATTAGTTCCTCTATTAGGTAGGGGTCAACAAGCACCTATAGTTCGTAGTAGAGATGTTAGAGGGGCAGCTAGCTCTAGCGGAGCCCAGAATCACACTTATGCTTTGGGGAGTCGATAAAATTTAAAATCTTCACCTAATGTGGTCACAGGTATATTGTCCATCTTTTCACATAATCTATATGCATTAATTGACCTTGGTTCTACACTATCATACATTACCCAACTAGTTGCTGGGAAGCTTAAGAGAACACCCAAATTATTAAACACACCATTTGAAGTGTCTACACCAACCAGTGAATTCATTATGGCTAGAAGGATTTATTATGATTGTGTAGTAATTGTTTGTGACCATGACACATTACTGACCTTATTGAGCTAGAAATGGTGGAATTGAATGTTATAATGGGTATGGATTGGTTAGATTCTTGCTATGCCACCATGGATTGCCGAACTAAGAGAGTGTACTTCCACTTTCCAAGTGAGGTAGTTCTTGAATGGGAAGGTAATATTAGGGCGCCAAAGGGTAAGTTTATCTCTTATTTTAAGGCCAAGAAGATAGTATCTAAGGGGTATATATGTCATTTAGTAAGAGGGAGGGATATGGAGGCAGAATCGCCAACTCTTCAATCAGTTCCAGTAGTAAATGAATTTGTTGATGTGTTACCTAAAGAACTTCTAGGATTATCTCTAGAATGAGAAGTAGATTTTGGTATTAACTTACTTCTAGGCACTCAACCTATTTCTGTCCCTCGATATAGAATGGCCCCAGCAAAATTGCGTGAATTAAAAGAGCAGTTAAAAGACTTATTGGAGAAAGGTTTTATAAGACCTAGTGTGTCCGCTTGGGGTGTACCAGTGTTATTTGTAAGCAAAAAGTATGGCACCTTGGGAATGTGTATCGACTGTTGACAACTGAATAGGGTGACAATTAAGAATAAATACCCCCTCCCCAGGATTGATGACTTATTTGATTAGTTACAGGCTGCCAAATGCTTTTCAAAAATTGATTTGAGATCTGGGTATCACCATGTGAGGGTAAAGGAGGAACATATACCGAAGACAACTTTCAGAACATGCTATGGTCACTTTGAATTTCATGTTATGTCATGTGGGCTGACGAATGCATCAAGAGTTTTCATGGATCAGATAAAAAGGGTATTTAAACCATTCTTGTATGTGTTTATAATAGTATTTATAGATGACATTTTGGTATATTCAAGATCCGAAGAGGACCACGCAAATCATTTATGACAAGTATTATAGGTTCTTCGTGATCGACAGTTGTACGCCAAGTTTTGTAAATATGAATTTTGGCTACAATTTGTGGCATTCTTGGGTCATATTGTGTCTAATAAGGGAATAAGGGTTGATTCACAAAAGATAGAAACTATGAAAGATTGGCCAAGACCAACGACACCCATGGAAGTTTAGAGATTCCTAGGTTTGCCAGGTTATTATAGGAGGTTTATTAAAGGTTTTTATTATATTTTTGCACCTCCAACAAAGTTTACACATAAGGTGACCAAGTTCTAATGAAATTATGCATGTGAAAGGAGCTTCGAGAAGCTGAAAAATAAGCTAACTTCTGCACCTGTGCTAGTACTTCCAGAAGGAACTGAAGGGTATGTAGTGTATTGCGATGCTTCAGGAGTTGTCGTAGGGTGTGTACTGATACAACATGGTAGGTAATTGCTTATGCATGTAGACAACTATGACCAAATGAGAAAAACTACCCAACTCATAATCTTGAGCTAGCAGCAGTTGTATTTGATTTGAAAATATGGCCACTATTTGTATGGGGTTCACATTGACATATAAACAGATCATAAGAGTTTGTAATACATCTTTAAGTAGAAAAACCTAAACTTAAGACAGCAGAGATGGCTAGAGCTAATAAAGAATGATGACGTTGATATACTATACCATCCGGGGAAGGCAAATATGGTAGCCGATGCTCTGAGTTGTAAAGCAATCATGAATATTACTGATCAAGCTATGGTAAGTTCAGGAGTGGATAAGGATCTACATCGACTAGGTAGTTTGGGAGTTCGCCTTCTTGAAACTCCAAAGAAAGGGGTTATTGTACATAATGCAGTAGCGTCCTCATTAGTAATGGAGGTGAAAGCAAAATAATTCGAGGATCCTATTTTATGATAACTTAAGGAAAAGATGAGTTAGGGTATGATAAAGGGCTTAGACCTTACACAAAATGAAGTACTTTACTGCCAAAATAGATTATGTATGCCTGATACTAAAAGATTAATAAAGAGGATAATGAAAGAAGCCTATCATTCCCGATATTCCATCCATCCAGGATCAACTAAGATGTACCATGACTTGAAGGGAATGTTTTGGTGGGGAGACATGAAGAATCATCTTGCAGAATTTGTGGCTCAATGTCCAAATTTCCAACAAGTCAAAGTAGAACACCAAAAGCCAAGAGGTTATTTGCAATGTATCGAGCTTCCAACATGGAAGTGTGATATGATCAATATAGATTTTATTACCGATTTACCTTGCTCATTTCAGAGGTTTGACACCATATGGGTAATAGTTGACAGACTTCTTTCCAGTCAGGAGAAATTATACAACTGAAGAATATGCCAAGCTATACCTCAAAGAGATAGTCAGGCTACATGGAATCCCAATCTCCATTATATCTGACCGAGGAGCTCAATTCACTGCAAAATTTTTGAAGTCCTTCCGAAGAAGTTTACGGACACAAGTGAATTTCAGTACAACATTCCATCCTCAAATAAATGGTCAAGCAGAATGCACCATTTAGACACTTGAAGGTATGTTACGAGCTTGTGCATTAGATTTTAAAGGTAGTTGGGTGGACCATTTCCCACTTATTTAATTTGATTATAATAATAGCTACCACTCAAGTATCAAGATGGCACCTTATGAAGCTTGTATGGAAGGAAATGTAGGTTGCCAATTGGATGGTTTGAACTAGGTGAAACCACCTTACTTAGGCCAGATATAGTACAACAAGCTATGGAAAAAGTTAATTTAATACAACAACGACTAGAAACAGCCCAAAGTTGTCACAAATTATATGCGGTTGCTAGAAGGAGAGGACTAGAATTCTCAGTAGGGGATTGGGTAATTTTAAAAGTGTCTCCAATGAAAGGGATTCTAAGATTTTGTAAGAAAGGAAAACTTAGCCTACATTACATAGGGCCATATCAGATTATTAAGAAGTTCGGGTAGGTTACATATGAACTGGAGCTACCTTAAGACCTTTCAATGGTTCATCCAATTTTTCATGTCTCAATGCTTCAAAAATGCATAGGTGACCCATCTCGTATCACTCTTATTGAGGATGTACAGATTATAGAAGGTCTCACCTATGAAGAGGTACCTATTGCTATTCTAGATTGTCAAGTTAAGAAGCTAAGGAGTAATGAAATAGCTTCAGTAAAAGTACTTTGGAGAAACCAGCAAGCTGAAGAAATAACATGGGAGGTCGAGGATGCAATGAAATTAAAATACCCTTACTTATTTGAAGCTAAAGAGAAAGTCCAACATCCAAAATTGGGAGCCTTAATACGTACGTATGTTTGAACATTTATTGCGTTGAACTTGGTTACGCTATGCAATTGTGCTAACATTCGAGGAAGAATGTTCCTAAGGGGGAGATGTATCACGACCCAATGTCCCATAGGGCAGACCAGCACCCATTGCAGATAATGCTCGGGAGAACCAAACTATAACTATATGCGTTCTGTACGTATTATAAGGGGTTTCTACGTTTGACATGCCTTTAAGCAGATAAACAGTGATAACAAGCCAAAAGGAAATACATATG